>JAXCGZ010015687.1:17500-22500 GCA_037179515.1 Halocaridina rubra | reverse complement strand
AGTTTTAAGGACAGGTATGATAAGTATCACTAAGTCTAAAATGGAACCGATCAGGAGACGGGAAGATACGAGCTTTGGGCTCTTTCCCGTAAACACAATTAGGTAATCACATATTCTGTGAGAGGGAGAACATAAAAATGACGCCATCTCTGTCCCAAACCTCTCCCATTCATGGGTCGGTAGGAGGGGTAGCCATCAGGAGACTCAAACAGAAAATCAAAAATTTAGAGGAAATGGTTATAAGCCTTGATGATAATATTCAGAATATGGATGGAGAAGTGAAAGAGAATGAAACACTCAGAGAGCAAATAAGATCTTTGGAGGAAGCAAATAAAGCACAAGGGCAGGAGAGAAAGGAACTAGAAAAAAGAATAAAGAAGCTGGAAGGGGAAAAGTCAACTAGAATCTAGACTTTCTAAACAAGAAGATAAAAACAAACAGCTGAATGACAACCTAAAGGAATTAGATGTTAGTTCACTGCTCTCTTCTGAGAGAGACAAGATTGCTGCTTGGAATGTCCAGATTAAGGAAAACATTGAACAGTTCAGAAAAGAGTTCCAGGAGCTGAATATGGAAAATGATGCCATGAAAACTTCCTTTGCTGATGCACTAAAGGGGAATGTGGCAGTAAAAGAGGCTGTAAAGGTGGTGGCACTGGAAAACAGACAAACAGTTGACTATAAAGAGACAGTAATCAAAAAAATGAAAGACGTTGTGATGGAAAGGGCAAACCCACTCATCAGACAGGCACTTGATAAGGAGAAGACAGTGGTAATCTCAGGCATAAGCGAGTCCCAGGAGCCAACATGGCAGGGGAGACTTGAAGAAAATACAGCTAGGGTTGTAGACCTGATAAGAAAGCTTGGAGTAGTATGTGGTCCTGTGGATATTGCAAACATACACCAACTAGGTAAATATTCGAGGGAAGGAAAGCCGAAACCAACAAAAGTAACCTTTGAGAGAGGGGAAACATGTAGGGAAATATTGTTGAGAAAAAAAATCTAAAAGACCTTCAAGAATTCAAAGAAGTGTTCATTAGACAATACAGAACACAGGAAGAGATGGGAAAGATCAAAAACTTGTTGCAAGAGGCAAGAAGGTTAAATGATGAAAGAAATGAAGAAGAGAAGAAAAATTTTCATTACAGAGTTCTTCCAGACAAAGGGGAGATAAAGAAGATAATAACAGAAGATCAGGGGATGGGGCCTCATTAAGATTGTTATACACAAATGCTGATGGATTAGCTGGTAAGGCAGTAGAATTAAAAGATAGGATTCACAACAGTAAGGCAGATATAGTAGCAATTACAGAGACTAAGTTGAGTGAGGACATAAACAGTGTCACAGTTTTTCCTAAGGGTTTCAGAATACTAAGGGTTGAAAGATCTGAGAGGACTGGTGGAGGGATAGCACTGCTCATAAGTGAAAGGATTCAAGTCGAAGAAATAAACTTGGCTATAGAAAGTGAGTTCAAGGAATTTCTTGTTGCTCGCATAAATACTGGGTCAGAGAGCATTATAATAACTGTTGTATACAACCCACCAAGGAACCAAAATAGGCTTGAAGTTTATGAGGAAAGTCATATAGGTACTATTGAAGTCATAAACTCAGTTGTTAACATGGCACGGGAAAAAAAATGTAGGATTTTGATTATGGGAGACTTTAATCATAAAGAGATAGATTGGATAAATCTTGACCCACACAGTGGTGAGGACTCATTCGGGGCAAGATTCCTAGATTGCGTACAAGGGAATTTCCTACACCAACATGTAATGGAACCAACAAGGGCCAGGGGTGGGGATGAGCCATCACTACTTGATCTAGTGTTCACAGATAATGTGTTGGATATTGAAAAAATTGAGTATGAACCACCAATTGGAAAGAGTGACCACTGTGTGTTGTTGATGGAGTATATCACTGAAAATATTCTTCCTGTGAGTAGAGGCACTGAGGACATGAGGAGGAACTATCCGAAAGGAGATTACATCAAAATGAATGAGCTTTTTGCAGTTATTGACTGGAGAACCTTATTTTACAACAAATCTGTACAAGAAATGTATGACATCTTTTGTGAGAAATATGGGAAGATAGTAGATTGCTGCATACTTGTCACCAAAGTAGGTGTAATTCATGCCAGAGAGAAATGGATCGATAATGAGTGTAAAAGAGCTAAATAGTGGAGAGAAAAATGCTGGAAAAGGTATAGGAGGAGAAAAAACATAAATGCCTGGCAAACCTACAAAAGAGCAAGAAATGACTACCTAAGTAAAAGGAGAGAGGCAGAGAGAGACTATGAGAGGGACATCACCAGGAAGGCTAAAGAAAATCCCAAGCTTTTCCACAGCTTTATCAGAGGAAAACTGAAGATAAAAGAACAGGTTTTAAGGCTAAAGAGAGCGGATGGAAGCATCACTGAGACGGATGAAGAGATCTGCAAAGAACTGAACAAGGAGTTTCAGTCAGTATTTACAGTAGAAAATATCCCACCCCCTCAGATTGCAGTGATAGAAGCTCAAGGGCCGGTAGTAGAGAACATCAACCTTACAGCCACAGAGGTATGCAAAGCGCTGATGGATTTAGATGTTCATAAAGCTACAGGTCCTGATGACATATCCCCTCATGTGCTTAAAAAATGCGCAAACACAATATCAGTGGCACTAAGTATCATATTTAAGGAGTCACTGGAGTCGGGGGAGATTCCAAGATGCTGGAAACAAGCAAATGTGATACCTATCTTCAAAAAGGGAAGGAGGGATACGGCTCTGAACAATAGACCAGTTTCCTTGACCAGCATAGTTTGCAAAGTTATGGAGAAACTACTAAGGAAACATATCCCTCTTCACTTGGAATCCTTCAACTTTTTGTCAGTGAGGCAACATGGCTTCAGAGAAGGTAGATCAACAGTAACAAACTTATTAGAATTTTATGATGAGGTAAGCCAAATCTTACAGGAAAGAGAGGGCTGGGCAGACTGCATATTCCTAGACTTCCAGAAAGCGTTTGACACTGTTCCACATGGGAGACTTATTAGGAAGCTGCAATCAATGGCTAGAATAGGTGGGAATGTTTTGGAATGGATAAAAACTTACCTAGAAGGAAGGGAACAGAGGGTTAGAGTAAGACACTCAGTGTCTGAATGGAGAAGAGTTAGTAGTGGAGTTCCACAGGGTTCAGTTTTAGGGCCACTTTTGTTCCTTGTATATGTAAATGACCTACCAGAGTCTGTAAATTCATTCATGAATATGTTTGCAGATGATGCAAAGATTGTGAAGAAAGTAAAAAACGAGAACAATGGTAGAGAACTTCAGGAGGATCTAAATAATCTGCATGAGTGGTCAGAAAAGTGGCTAATGAAATTCAATACTTCAAAATGTAAGGTAATGAGAATGGGTACAAGTGTAAGAAGGCCCAAGCTTGACTACTCGGTGGCTGGAGTACAACTTCAAGAGACAGAAAATGAGAGAGATCTAGGAGTAAACATACTGGCAGATTTGTCTCCAGAAATACATATAAATGGCATAGTAAGGGCAGCATATACATTCTTATCAAATGTAAGGGTAGCCTTCAGGCACATGGACAAGGAAATGTTCAGAAATATTTATGTAACCTATGTGAGGCCAAAACTCGAATATGCAGCCCCCTTTTGGAATCCGCACTTGAAAAAGCACATAGCTAAGCTTGAAAAAGTTCAAAGACATGCCACGAAACTGGTGCCAGAAATACGCAATCTCAGTTATGATGAGAGGCTGAGGGAATTAGACTTACCATCACTCGAAGCTAGAAGAGTGAGGGGGGATATGGTGAAAGTCTTTAAATTCCTTCATGGTTATGATAGAGTGGATAGGGATCGATATTTTGATATGGCTGGCTCTAGAACTAGAGGTCATAGTTTGAAGCTTCGTAAGAAAACTTCTTTGCAGGATGTAAGGAAATACTTTTTCAGTGTAAGAATAGTTGATAATTGGAATTCGCTAAGCGAGGAGGTAGTTAATGCTATCTCAATCCATAGTTTTAAGGACAGGTATGATAAGTATCACTAAGTTTAAAATGGAACCGATGAGGAGACGGGAAGATACGAGCTTTGGGCTCTTTCCCGTAAACACAATTAGGTAATCACAATTAGGTAATCACACACATATATATATATATATATATATATATATATATATATATATATATATATATATATATATATATATATATATATATATATATATATATATATATATATATATATATATATATGTGTGTGTGTGTGATTACCTAATTGTGATTACCTAATTGTGTTTACGGGAAAGAGCCCAAAGCTCGTATCTTCCCGTCTCCTCATCGGTTCTATTTTATACTTAGTGATACTTATCATACCTGTCCTTAAAACTATGGATTGAGATAGCATTAACTACCTCCTCGCTTAGCCAATTCCAATTATCAACTACTCTTACACTGAAAAAGTATTTCCTTACATCCTGCGAAGAAGTTTTCTTACGAAGCTTCAAACTATGACCTCTAGTTCTAGAGCCAGCCATATCAAAATATCGATGTGTGTGTGTGTGATTACCTAATTGTGATTACCTAATTGTGCTTACGGGAAAGAGCCCAAAGCTCGTATCTTCCCGTCTCCTGATCGGTTCCATTTTGTACTTAGTGATACTTATCATACCTCTCCTTTAAACTATGGATTGAGTTAGCATTAACTACCTCCTCGCTTAGCGAATTCCAATTATCAACTACTCTTACACTGAAAAAGTATTTCCTTACATCCTGCAAAGAAGTTTTCTTACGAAGCTTTAAACTATGACCTCTAGTTCTAGAGCCTGCATGTATGTATGTATGTATGTATGTATGTAAATGATTGTGAAAACTAAAACAACTGAATATGAGTCCAACAGAATGCTTAACAAGTGATAAAATTCTGCTGTAGTTGACAGGTGATGCTGTTTTTCACAGCTGTTTATGACGTTTCATCATTGTGTTGAAGCAGGTGTTGAGAACAAGTGCGAG
>JAXCGZ010015687.1:0-12500 GCA_037179515.1 Halocaridina rubra | reverse complement strand
CCTTACATCCTGCAAAGAAGTTTTCTTACAAAGCTTCTAACTATGACCTCTAGTTCTAGTGCCAGCCATATCAAAATATTGCGCCCTATTCACTCTGTCAAAACCATGAAGGAATTTAAAAATTGTCACCACATCCCCCCTCATTCTTCTAGCTTCGAGTGATGGTAAGTCTAATTCCCTCAGCCTCTCTTCATAACTGAGATTGCGTAATTCTGGCACCAGTTTCGTGGCATGTCATTGAACTTTTTCCAGCTTAACTGTGTGATTTTTCAAATGCGGACTCCAAAAGGGGGCTGCATATGTAAGATTTGGCCTCACATAGGATACATAAATATTTCTGAACATTTCCTTGTCCATGTCTGAAGGTTACCCTTACATTTGCTAAAAAAAAAAAAAAAAAAGCATATGCTGCCCTTACTATGCCATTTATATGCATTTCTGGAGACAAATTTGCCAGTATGAATACAATTAGATCTCTCTCATTTTCTGTCTCTTGAAGTTCTACTCCCGCCACTGAACAGCCAAGTTTTGGCCTTATTGAACTTGAACCCATTTTTATTACCTTACAATTTGAAGTATTGAATTTCATTAGCCACTTTTCTGACCACTCATGCAGACTATTTAGATCTTCCTGAAGTTCTATACCATTGTTCTTGTGTCTTACTTTTTTCACAATCTTTGCATCATCTGCAAACATATTTATGAATGAATTTGCAGACTCTGGTATGTCATTTACGTATATAAGGAACAAAAGTGGTCCTAAAACTGAACCCTGTGGAACTCCACTACTCACTCTTCTTCAATCAGACACTGAGTGTCTTAATCTAATCCTCTTTTCCCTTCCTACTAAGTACGCTTTTATCCAATCAAAGGCATTTTCACTATTCTTGCCATTGTGTGCAGCTTCTTAATAAGTCTTCCTTGAGGGACAGTGTCAATTACTCTTTGGAAGTCCTTGAATATGCAATCTGCCCAACACTCTCTTTAATGCAAAATTCGGTTTACCTCATTATAAAAATCTAATAAGTTTGTTATTGTTGACTTACCTTTTCTGAACCCATGTTGTTTCACTGACAAAAGGTTGAAGGATTCCAAGAGAGGAGAGATATGTTTCCTTAGTAGGTTCTCCATACATTTGCAAACTATGCTGCTCAAGGAAACAGGTCTATAGTTTATAGCTATCCCTCCTTCCTTTTTTGAAGATAGGTATCATGTTCGCTTGTTTCCTGCATCTTGGACTCTCCCCTGACTCTAGCGACTTTTTAAATATGATACTTATTGCTGCTGATATTGAAATAGCGCATTTTTTAAGTACATAAGGCGATATATCATAATGGACTTGTAGCTTTAAGGACATCTAATTCCATCAGCGCTTTGCATACCTCTGTGGCTGAAAACATGATGTTCTCTACTACAGACCCATGAACTCTTATCTCTGCAATCTGAGGGGGTGGGGTAGTTTCTATTGTAAATACTGACTGAAACTCCTTGTACAATTCTTTGCAGATCTCTTCATCCATCCCAGGGATGCTTCCATCAACTCTATTTAGCTTTAAAACCTGTTCTTTTACCTTCAGTTTTCCTCTGATAAAGCTGTGGAAAAGTTTGGGATTTTCTTTACCCTTCCTGGTGATATCCCTTTCATAGTCTCTCTCTGCCTCTCTTCTTTTACTTATGTAATTATTTCTTGCTCTTTTGTAAGTCTGCCAGGCATTTATATTTTGACTCCTCTTATACCCTTTTCAGCATTTGTCTCTCCTCTTTTTAGCTCTCTTACACTCATTATTGAACCATTTCTCTCTGGCATGAATTACTCCTATTTTGGTGACATGTATGCAGCAATTTACTGTCTTTCCATATTCCTCACAATAGATGTTGTACATTTCTTGTACAGGTTCGTAGTTGTATAAGGTCCTCCATTCAATAGCTGCAAAAGGCTCATTCACTTTGAGGTAATCTCCTTTCGGATAGTTCCTCCTCATGTCCTCAGTGTCTCGATTATATACTCCATCAACAACACACAGTGGTCACTTTTTCCAATTGGTGGTTCACACTCATTTTTTTTCAATATCTAACACATCATCTGTGAAAACTTGTTCAAGTAGCGATGGCTCATCCCCACCCCTGGCCCACACCGGTTTCAGTACATGTTGGTGTAGGAAATTCCCTTTTAAGCAATCTAGGAATCTTGCCCTGAGTGAGCCCTCACCACTGTGTGGGTCAAGATTTATCCAATTTATCTTCCTATTAGTAAACCCTCACATAATGAAAATCCTACATTGTTTTTCTCCCATGCAATGTTAACAACTGATTTACTAACTTCAATAGTATCTGTACGACTTTCCTCAAAAACTTCTAGTCTACATTGCTTCCTTGGTGGGTTATATGCAATAATTATTATAATGCTCTCTGACTCTATATTTATATGAGCAACAAGAAATTCCTTGAACTCACTTTTAATAGCAAAATTTATTTCTTCAATCTGAAAGCTTTCACTAATGAGCAGTGCTGTCCCTCCATCAGTCCTCTCAAATCTTTCAATCCTTAATATTCTGAAGCCCTTAGGAAACACTGTGACACTGTTTATGTCCTCACTTAACTTAGTCTCTGTAACTACTACTATATCTCTCTAATTGTTGTGAATCCTATCTTTTAATATTACTGCCTTGCCAGATATTCCATCAGCATTTGTATATAACAGTCTTAATGAGGCCCCATCCTCTGATCTTCTATCATTATCTTCTTTATATCCTCTTTGTCTGGAAGAGCTCTGAAATTAAAATGTTGCTTCTCTTCATTTCTTTCCTCATTTAACCTTCTAGCCTCTTGCAACAAGTTTTTTATCCTTACCTTTCTGTGTTCTGTATGGTCTAATGAACACTGTTCTGAATTTTTGATGGTCTTTTAGGCTTTTTTTCCTCATCAATATTTTTCTACATGTGTCCCCTTTCTCATAAGTTAATTTCGTTGATCTCTGCTTTCCCTCCCTAGAATATTTACCAAGTTGGTGAATGCTTATAATATCCTCAGGACCATATACTACTTCAAGCTTCCTTATCAGGTCTTAAATCCTAGCTTTATTTTCTTCAAGTCTTCCCTGCCATGTTGGCTCCTAGGATTATTGTATACCCGAGATTACCACTGTCTTCTCTTTATCAAGTGCCTGTTTAATCAAAGGATTAGACCAGTGATTCCCAGCCGGGGTTCCACGGAGCCCTAGAGTTCCGCCGACCATCACCAGGGGTTACACGAGAAACCGTAAAATAGTGTGCTATTACAAAATCACAGTGATCTTAAGTCATAATTCCTACTCAACAACAAGTTATTGACTTATTATAGTGAACTCTCATATAATGTAATTGTAGATTTCATATGAATTATATTTTCTTAAAAAAAAAATTATATATATACATATATTAGTATACTATATATTAGGGTCTCTTAGAATATGAAAAATTATTACAAAGGTTCCTATAAGGTGTAAAGGTTGGGAATCACTGGATTAGCCCATTCCAGCACAACGCCATTCATTTTTTTCTATTACTGTTGCTTTATAGTCAACTGTTTGCATGTTTTTCAGTGCCACCACCCTCACAGCCTCTGTGTGTGTGTGTAATTTACATAATTGTAATTACCTAATTGTGCTTACGGGAAAGAGTCAGAAGCTCGTAATTTCCCGTCTCCTGTTCCGGTTTGTGTTCCGGTTTTACGTCACGGACTCCCTTATCAACCAAGGGCTAGGACGGTTGCCTTCTTGCGAAGGACTTGTTTTGGCAGATGTAATCCTTACGCTGAGTGCATGCCTTTGCTAACCTCAGACCGTGACGGGGCGCGAACCCCCGACCTGATGCCTCAGAGTCGGAGACGCTACCGACTGAGCCACGGCGACTACATGTAATTTCCCGTCTCCTGATCGGTTCTATTTTGTACTTAGTGATACTTATCATACTTGTCCTTAAAACTATGGATTGAGTTGGCATTAACTACCTCCTCGCTCAGCCAATTCCAATTATCAACTACTCTTACACTAAAAAAAAGTACTCCCTTACATCCTGCAAAATAGATATCTTACGAAGCTTCAAACTATGACCTCTAGTTTAGTGCCAGCCATATCAAAATATCGATCCCTATTCACTCTCTCATAACCATGAAGGAATTTAAAAATTGTCACCATATCCCCCCTCAATCTTCTAGCTTCAAGTGATGGTAAGTCTATTTCCCTCAGTCTCTCATCATATCTGAGATTGCGTATTTCTGACACCAGTTTCATGGCATGTAATTGAACTTTCTCCAGCTTAACTACGTGCTTTTTCAAGTTCGGATTCCAAAAGGGGGCTGCATATTCAAGCTTTGGCCTCACATAGGTTACATAAATATTTCTGAACATTTCCTTGTTCATGTGCCTGAAGGCTACCTTTGCATTTGCTAAGAAGGCATATGCTGCCCTTACTATGCCATTTATATGCATTTCTGGAGACGTGTGTGTGTCACGTGTTCATATTTTCGAAATATGAACACTTGGCACAGAAGAATAAAGGTAAACTACGAAGGAAAATTGCAATGATGGAGTGTTGGGTACTTTCGGACTAATTTCATCCATCAAAACTACTTGATGCACAAACTAAGAGGGAAGTATGTGCATGATATATTCAAAAATACCTAAGTAAAGTTGATATTAAAACTGACTAATCATCATAATTATACAACATTATCACTTACATTATTAGAATTCATACATACATAGCAAAATGTTCACAAACATCAGTAACATTATTTTTTACACTTTCTCTTCCCATCCTTTTAAGAATATATACGCTAAATACTATCAAGTTTTTTTGTTTTTAAAATATCCTTCATTATACGTCCGGTGCATGGTCAATCTTCATGTGTTCTCCATGCTGATTCAAAGTACATTTTTTTTTCAGGCAAAGACCCTGCTGCTCACACCACCTAAGAATCATTAGACAATAAGCCTCTTGAAAATTTTATAAGATATACTTTATAACACACTTAAGGGTGCGACATCTAGCCCTTTCTCTGTTACCAGTGGTGTTCCACAGGGCTCTGTTGTTTCACCTACTTTGATCCTTCTCTCCATCAATGATCTTCTAAAATCCCCATCTTCCTCTCTTTTTCCTGCCTTTGCTGATGAATCTACCCTTCACATTTACTCTGCCTCTTCTTCACAACCTTCATCTGCTACTCATAATCAGTCTCGTATCACTCTTTCTTCTACTCTCAGTTCCGATTTGCAGAGGGTATCTGAGTGGGGCACTCAAAATTTTGTTAAATTCAATGCCTCCAAGACACAGTTTCTGGCTATCTCTTTATCTTCTTCTCCTCCTGATAACCCTAACGAAATTTACCCTCTTAATTCTATCAACATATTAGGAATCCATATAGCCTCTAAGTTGTCTTGGAGGAATCACATAGTCCAAATTTCTAAATCTTCATTCAAAAAATTGGGGGTTTTGTTTCGTTTCCGTCCTTACTTTTCCTCTTTACAGCTACTTAAAATTTATAAGGGTCTTATCCGTCCATGCTTAGAATACAGCTCACACATCTGGGGTGCTTCTTCTTATACTTATCTCCTTGATAGGGTTGAATCTAAGGCAGTCAGACTTATTAATGATCCTTCTCTTACTTCTAATCTGCATTCTCTTTCTCTTCGCTGTAAGGTATCTTCCCTTTCTCTTTTCTATCGCTACTACTTCCATCGCTGCTCTGATGAGTTGGCGAGTTGCATCCCTCCCCCACTGCCGAGGCCGCGTAACACTCGCCAAGCAGCCTCATCTCACAGGTACTGTGTGGAAATTTGTAGCTTGCGGATTGGTCGGTGCAGCGACTGCTTCTTCCCATCTACGTCCAGGCTCTGAAACTCTCTTCCTCCTTCTGTCTTTCCTAATTCTCATGACCTATCATCCTTCAAAAATCGGATCTATATTTATCTCAGAGCCTAGTCCTCCATATCTCTGGGTCCTCTCTACTTTGACTGTTTTTTTCTGTCTGTCGTTTTCCTTTGTGTGACATTACCTCATCTCTGCCTTGTCTTAACTTTTATCTTTTCCTTCGTCTTGGTATTTTCTCGTGACCGGGCCTTTATTGATGAGGGCAGTTTCTGCCTGTCCCAGTGTCACTTTCTTAAAAAAAAAAAAGAAAAAATCTGACTAGTCAACACACTCTCCATCTCCGTTTCTCTTTATTTATTGTTTTCCTCGTACCCAGGTCTGATGACGGCAGCTTTTTTTTTTTTTTTTTTTTTGCTGCCCATCCTGGTATCGCATTCATAAAAAAAAATAATATATCTCCGGTCAGTGGACGATTTAAACTGAAAAGCATTAAGTATTGTTGAAAGTTTTTCGCTACACAAAAACTTTTAAGATCTAAAATATGCTCAAGAGTGGCAACGGACGTCATCACCTGCAATTCTAAGTTCTCAGCTGCCAAGTTTGGAAAATAAACTTCTCTGTCAATGCCATGAGCAACTGGTCATCGACCTTACAATCTCTTGCAAGCAATTTCAGGTCAGCATAAAGATTGAGCTAACTTTCACCAGGCTTTTTCTCCGTTGTTGAAACTTAGTCAAAACTCTATGATATGAAGGTTAAATAATAAAATGTTTCTTTTATCAGCTTAACTAAGTCATCAAATTATTTCCCATGTGGCAAGTTCGGCACAAATTGGCTAGCTAGACTATTATAGGTTTCGCTACCTTGAGATAACAGCACACGGTTTTTTTTTTCAACAATACTATTAGTGGCAAAATTTGCCTGAATCAACAAAAATCACATCTCGAATTTCATATTTCTGATATCAAATGAGTCAATTTTCACCTACTGTGATGATGCCATCTTCTAATAAGACTATATAATATAACTGTACAATAAAACTTACGTCGATCCTGAGTCACAAAGATACAGTGTATTAGACACAGACGAAATCACTGGGTAGTACATAAAGCAGAATTTTATAGATTTATATCTAAATATGAAAAAAAAAAACTTTTTATAGCATAAAAAAAGCAAAGCACATTCGGAAATATTTGCCTGTCATCACTGTCATTTAATGTGTTGTTATTAAGGGATTTTCAATACAACCTTGTAAAAATTCAGAGCGTTCATTTCACGTAACTCTGATCTCAATCAAAACAACAAAAGCTCAATGCCTAAAAATAAATAAATAAATAAATAAATAAATAAATACTTAAATCTATGTAAGATAACTTTATATTAAAGATCAAAGGTTAGGTTAGGATGGGATAGGATAGGTGGGGGGAAGAACAGTGACGGCGTCGAGTGAACTCTCTCAGCCCTATTCAGGGTGTCATCACTGAAGAGAGGGGGACATAGGATGGGAAGGATTGGGGGGATAAGCACGAAAATGAAAGAAGGAAGAGATGAATAGAGAGGGGCAGACCCTCGTGCTAAGTTTTGATTAAAATTCAATTTAACTAACATTATCTCATTGCCCAGACATGACTCCCTTTAGTTATTATTTAAAGGTTTGCATTCTTGGTGAGCTTTGATATTATTTGATTGATTAGTAATAACTGCTATATACCCACACACACATACATACATGTGTATATATATATATATATATATATATATATATATATATATATATATATATATATATATATATATATATATATATATATATATATATATATATATACACACACACACACACACACGCACACATACCCATACACATTTTTTTTCTTTTTTGAGTAAAGGAGAAAAAAAAAGAGATTTAGTAGTAGAGAAAGTGCAGAAATTATTATTATTATTTTGTTTTTTAAAGAACCAAGTTTGTTTATATTTTGATGGTATTTGTTAAGAAAAGTTTAGTGGGAGAGATAGATCAGAAAGGTTAATTATATACATATTATTTACACTATTTATACACTATTTACACACTTCTTTTCTCTTTTTATTTTTTTTTTATTTTGCCCGTGTACATCCACATATGCATAGGCATACCCGAATGTACACGTGCAGTATTTACTGAGTTAGTAGGAAGTTCTCGAGTTTTTGCTTTATCTGGTATATACCGGTTCTGGTGGATTTCCTGATAATATTGGGGAAATTCTTTTCCACCAGGAATGGTCACTGTTTCTTTCAATATTTAAGTTATTTGTTTCCTGGAGTAATTCTTGAAAGTCGATTTCCATTTTTCCCCAGGTTTTAGATGCCAATTTAAATAAATATGTATTTAGTTCCTCGACTTTAAGGTTTTTGTGAATCTCTTCCATTCTCTCTACATATGGTGGTGTTTCAGAGAGAATTCTCCTTAAATTTATATTCTGGATGGCTTGGAGTTTTAAAAGGTTAGATATGGATAATATGCACATCGGTATTGGAGGGTATATTAATATAGGTCTTATTAAAGTTTTGTATAAAGTGACTCGATTTTTGGTTTTGAGCAGGTTAAATCTTAGCTTCGTTGATACCATTTTACACTGTATTAATCTATTGTTCATGTGTGGCTTCACCCCTGTTTTGTTTAAAGTTAGACCCAGGGTTTTCAGGCTATTGGAGAAATTTATTCTATTATTATTAATTATCACATCCGATGAGCTGAAATAGATAAAAGTTGGAATTTGTTAATATTGATTTTAATTCTCCATTTTTTCTCGTAGTCATTTATTTTTATTATTTCACGTTGTGTTTTTCTTGCTAAATAGTTCTTATTATGGTCAGTAATTATTTGGGTAACGTCGTCGGCGAATATAATTGTTGATTGTTTGATGAATAATATTTCTTTTAGTGACAAAAGCTACACCCGCATTTTCTTCATTTAAAATATTTCTCTGATATGTATTGTATCCGTAAATTTTGAGTTTTTCGTTTATTTTTGGAGTACTATTTAGTAGTATAATATCTGGGTCTGTTTCTTTGTATACATTATATAATTCGCTGCTTCTGGTTTTGGTCCAAGCTAACACGTGAGGTTGAATGATAGTTTATTGTAGTAATTAGCCATATTGTATATTAAAAAGTTATGTATTTATACTTGAGGAGGAGGATGTTCTTTTATATAACCCCTGGGCTAGTGCATTAAAGTGCTTTCTTTCCAAAAATTGGATTCTTACGTCAGATAGATCAATTTTATTTTGCTCTAAATATAGATGGACCTGATGAGGCTGGTAGCTGCTATTGCTGAAAATGTATTTAAGCTTATTAGTTCTAAGAAGCGTATCTCTTATCATTTCTATCTCCATATCAGAAGGTAAAATGTCATCGTTTTTTCCTATTATTTTAAAGTTTAAGTCTCTTCGTTCTTTTGTTGTTCTGCATTTTGTTTCGAGATCTTTTTCTTTTCTGTTGCCATTTTGGATGTTCTTTTGGGGATTGCTCCCAATGGAGACTGAGTTGGACGTTTTTTCTTGGTCTGAGAAGATTGTTCTTCATCTGGTACGATTTCTTCTTCCATCCTCTCTTCTTCTTTTTCTTCTTCTCTCGTTTCTTCTACAGTTGCAGATACAGCTTCTTTTGCTGCAGTCTATTTAGGATTGTTGGGTATACTTTTAGAGAGACTAATCCTTGGTATACCATTCAGTTCGTAAATTTCATTAACTCTGTCTTCAAATGACCCTGGATTGATGGAATCCATCATCTGGCCAGAAACCATGGCACTAATTATCACTGTGGTCATTTTGTCAGCATAGATCGGAAATTTGAGTTCTTGTTGTATTTGTCTGCTCGAGGGGGGAGGGGGTTTGGCTGCCCCCAACATTTCAGCAAATGTAGGTTTGGGTGTTTTCTTTTTTCCTGTGTTTCCTTTCAGGACACCCTGCAGCGAGTGTGGAGTGCTCACCCGAGCAATTAATGCATTTTTTTTTATCCTACTTGTGCATTTGTTTTCATTCCATCTATGTCCTTCCTGGGCACATTCTGAACAGATTGTAATTTTTTTCTTACACTCTTTAGTAGTGTGGTCGAAACTATAACATTTCATGCAAGTATTTATGTGGACATAAATTTCCTCTTCGATATTATTTTCATTAATTCTTATGTTGAATAGAAGGTGCCCCTGGAATCTGACTGATTTGGCCATGCTTATGCTTTGGAAGCGTATCTTTAGCAGATATTTGTTGTTAGGAATTCTGATTATCGCTTCTACTCTATTACCCTGGTTATGTTTTTCAATTTCAGCTTTTATTTCGTCATCATTGTGTTGAGTTATGTACTGATCAATACCAAGGATGACTATTGTTCTTTGAGCATTTAGTTCGGGAGGCATAGATCCTCGTCGGCAAGGACAAGGACAAAGCCAGACTGGACGCTTATTACCTTATAAACTATGATGTTACTTGAGCCCAGACATGAAAATATATCATTCCGACGTTTGGCAGGATCCCCAGAGGGATCACGGTCCTTAATCCGGGCTCGGCCCATTATTTATACATTTACAATAGATACAGCTTCAGTGCCACGATAGATAGTGATCACGAATATTTCGTTAATTTAGAATGGTTTTAAGAAACAAAAAACAAAAAAGAAAATATAGCTTAATTTATCGAGTTATATGTATATTTCCGAGTGGAAAATTCCAGGTAAAAAATGACCGCGTGGAAAATCTTTACAATAAACTTTTATAAAGGTTTATTTTAAGCTCTAACGACCCCTTTCGGAGTATGAGAGTACATACAGTGACATTAGATTACAAAAAATTTAAAGAAAATGTAAAGCTGGTGGTAATAAGAACAAGATAGTTTCATTTTATGCACTGCATAATTGCAGTTAAGAGACAAGTTTATACTTATATGCTAAAGACAAATATTAGTATTTACAAAAAATAGAACAAAAGTACATTTACATTCTTTGTATACATAAATAATTATACATATATAATTTGGCATTTACTGTAACTTAATTATACATATGGTTGTAAATGAGATCCATACAGACTAGTAACAAAATTTAAGAGTAATGTAAATCAGAATTGAGCCATAATAATTCTAGTATATTTGGAGAGATTGCACATTTGTTTCCTACTTTCTACATTCAATAACTGTTCGAACTTAAACCTATTTGGCCTTGTAAAATAGTACCTTTTTATATACAGCTCCCTAAGGCTACTAAAAGCTGGACATATCGGGATGTAGTGATACTCGTCTCCTTCTTCCTGGTTATCACACATTGTGCAAAACATAGGACCTTGTGTATCTGAGTATCGATTATTGGCAATGGGAAGTTTATGATTACCACATCTAAATCTGGTGAGGTTCACCCTATCGAGAAAGTCTAAATTAAGCAGCTATTTACTTACACCTAGTTCTGTTTTAAACATTTTATAATTTGCACATAACCTATTTTCATTAGTTTCACCTATTAAGTTTTGTTCATCAATATCACTGAGCCTAAGGGCAATACATTTTTTTACCCAGATTTGGTTGAAAGAATTTGGATCAATCCAAATGTTAGAGAGACCACATTTGTCAAGGCTACTTTTTATTTTAACTATCCACCTGGACTTAAATTCGTTGTTGTCATGCAGTTTACGTAATAGTGAGTACATAGTGTGAGACAGCTTATGTTGTTTACCCTGGCATATCCTCGTCCAGAAGTCCACCATTCTCCTCTCGACCTTGCTGGTCAAGCCAAATTGACCTAGTTCACCATAAGCCATACAGTTTGCTGAATTTTTCTTTATGTGGAGAAGACCTTTTCAAAATATTCTATGAAATACATCAATTTGATCTAGTTTGTGGAATCCCCATACTTCACTGCCATAAAGGAGAATTGGAGTGACCAGCTGATTAAAGAGTTCACATTGGATATCTACTGGCAATGCTAACCTTCTGGCTTTAGTCAATAGACTATACATAGCACTTTGTGACTGAGTGATTTGCTTTTTAATAGTGTTGAGGTATGACTACTATGAGCCATGATGGTGGATAAAGAGCAATCTTGGGGATATAATTGAAAGTCACAGTCACCGGTTATTATTTTGTTTACTATATGAACTGGCGTCATACAACGTTAAGACATGGACAAAAAGAAAATGCCAGCTTGGAAAATATGTACTGGGCATATATATAAAAAATATATCAATTATATTATTGTGAAAAATATTAATCTAATTAGTAAACTTAAGAAAAATATATTTGTCGATTAAGTTTACCCTCAACACCCCCACTTAAACTTAAGGTAGCAAATATTTAGCAAACAATGTATATATAAGTATACAGGAATCAATTACATATTATGATATATAAGTAGAGCAGCAAATATCAAGTAAATTATTATAATGTAAGTATTAGACATGGCATGGAGCAGGTAAAATGGTAGAAATTTATAAAAGAACATAGCTAGGTAAAGAAGCAAATTCCTAGAAAACATCATATTCTTAGTAATCAATAATAAGGTATTCAACAGCTTATAATTTGCAAAATATTATATGCATATGAATAATAATTGGAATGAATTCAAAATGTATATATACAACATAGAGAAAAAAAATGGTAATTGCAAATTATATATATAAAAAAG
>JAXCGZ010015686.1:40000-47500 GCA_037179515.1 Halocaridina rubra | reverse complement strand
AAAATGTTAGGCTAGGTTAGGTCAGGTTATTTTAGTTAGGTTTGGTTTGGCTGAATTAGGTTGGGCTAGGCTAGTATATCTGTAGGTTAGGTTAGGCATCAACCTAACCTATTCTAAACTGACTTAATCTAACCTAACCTAACCAAAACCTTAATGTACGTAATGTACTGGGAGTCATTATCTTCACTTGTTCAGTTGAAAATGTAATAAAGATGGCAGGAGAAGTTTGAGTTAGGGACATAAATATTGAGATCTTATTATTTTCGTTACTGTCTTTTAGAGCTGCCTGAAGCTATTTTAATGCAGAAATCAGAATTTAATTGATAATTGACTAAAATTAAGAATTTTATGGAAATAAGATATTGATAAATGAATACACAAGCATTTCATGTACTGTATATGCATGAGCAAGGCAGTTAACAGATACTCTCAAACGGGAGCAGATGATGCACTCATGCATCCACTTAATACAGTGGTTCTCATCCTGGGTCCCATGGGAAGACTAAAGGGGGCCACGGCGTTATCTTCTCCCGATTTTGAAAGGCTTTTTTTTCAGATTTCACATGTACAGTCCGTGTCTGTGACAAAGATGTGGACTTTTAACTGAGACTGAACCAATGCACCCCGTTGTCAAGTAGGCCGTTCAGATATAGGCCTATTAATTCCAGGTTCATGTAATATTTTCGATTCACCTCATGTTAATTCTATTTTTCAACTATATTTGTCGGGGACGTTGGAGAAAATGGAAGGGGGGGGGCATTATCATGTTAATAATACCTGAAGAGGGAAAGGGAGTGAAAAGGGCTGAGAACCACTGCCTCAAAGCATTAAAGCCTCTCGCTATGCTATTAGTCATACTAAAAGTAAGACTAAAATACTTACATTGGTGAGAACAGCCAGTCTTTCTTCGCTCGTAGCCCCGATGATACTAGCAATAGAGTCAATAAGTTTGAAGAGAATTCTGTCCATAACATCTTGAAATGTTCCTTGAATAGAACCCCCAAATCCATCGCAAGTTGTGGGGACAGTATACTGGGTCCGAGAATGTTGCACAACTCTTGTAGGATTGCTGGCAATATCTGACAACACTCCTCTGAGGTTAAATAAGGCTTCGTCTACTTCAGCCAGAGCTTCATTTTCATTCACTTTACAATCGTCCTTTTCATTGTCATCGCACAGCAAATCTACCAATGATGTGGAAAAACCATATTAAGATTCACATATAAAACAAATAATCTCCAATAAAAACCTGCAAGCAATATTAAGGCATTCGACTAAAGGAATTGCTGCATTCACACTCAAAAACCTCTTCATAATCCGAGATCTAACTGTAATTTGGTATAAAATGTTCCTTTATTTACACTCCTTCATCACGGGATCAGGAATATTTATTGAAAATACTTCACCGACAACAAATTACATTCAACAATTTACTGACAAATATGTGTCTACTGTATACAGTGTATCGAGAATTCTAAAATTACTTAAAAATAAATCAATGGAAAAATGAAAAAAAGTGCGTTTCATAAATTGGTTGATTTTGTTTAATATATAATAATTAACATATAATTCCCTGAGAGCTAAACAAAGAAGCCTACTTACTAATCAGCAATGTCGAGATAATAATTTTAATATGCAACTGACACAAACAAACAATATTATTTAACTGTAAAGACTTAAAATACTTAGAGTTTAAGATTCGAGTGTGAAAATGTCTTAGCTGCTACGAAAACTAGGTTATGAGCTATCAAGAACATAAATAAATGAAAGATAACTTTATAAGATTGGACACGTATCTACTTTATTTGATGCGTTCGACATAGTCGCCGCGATATAGGATATTCTCTTTTGAGAGATGTGTCTTTCTAACCAAGTATTGGTGAATGCAATACTCATTAGAGTACTGTTTTTTTTTCTTAGATAATTGTAAAACTTCCATATTTCTGGATGGTGTTTGATAACTGACGCTTCAAATGCTCTGTATCATCGTGTTCGACTGAATCGTAAATGCATTCAGTAAAGAATGAAAATTGTTGTTTGATAAATGTTCCACGTCACGTGTGCACACTTTCAAGGGAGACGACACTGTTTTCTGTCAGGAAAATGTATGTATATATATATATATATATATATATATATATATATATATATATATATATATATATATATATATATATATATATATATATATATATATATATATATATATATATATATATATATATATATATATATATATATATATATATATATAT
Source organism: Halocaridina rubra (assembly GCA_037179515.1). Taxonomy (NCBI): domain Eukaryota; kingdom Metazoa; phylum Arthropoda; class Malacostraca; order Decapoda; family Atyidae; genus Halocaridina; species Halocaridina rubra. The sequence goes on along the minus strand of JAXCGZ010015686.1, from coordinate 45,245 downwards.
ATATATATATATATATATATATATATATATATATATACAGCATTGTATAATATACTATGATTAGATGAAAAACATGCGCTGTCGCATAATATATTGGAATACATATGCATCCAATGTCAACAGGTGCAAACAGGGTTAACATATGAGTTCCATCACTCGGCTACTATCTGATTATATGACACCTATACCCATGGCATCAAAATTTTAATGACCAACTGGGCAGTGACGGAGCTGCTATGTATAGCTCTGGTTTAGATATTCACACTCAGTATCATAACAAAGCAGATATATATGAGATAATCAGTGCCCGTCAGATATTAAAATTTCTTTGCTGTGGCGCCTGCAGCGGTCGGGTGTTAAGTCACGTCGTATGGTGTTAGAGAGTGATGGAACTAACGAATATTTGCTCTTGTTCAAATACGAAAGCTAGAAGATAACGGAAGAGTATTATTTTCTTTTTAATGCGTGTAACAAAGGGATAGGTAATAAACGTACCATCATTGAACGTGGACACGAAGAATACATTGAGATGAAAAAAGTAGCAGCTTAAGGACAAGACAGAAATAAGAAAATTATGAATAATAGGAAAAGGACAGGCTGAAAGACTAGTCAAAGTAATGAAGGCCTAGATATAGGGCAGGTTAGGCCCTAGGCTGACGGTAAATCAGCTTTCGAAGGAAGGAAGGTCATAAGAGTCAATGGACACAAAAAACGAGAGAGAGAGAGTTCCAGTTTAGAAGTGGAAGAAAAGACGCATTCACTGCACCGACCAATCCGCTAGCTACATATCTCCACGAGGCCGCTTGGTGTGTGTTAGGTGGCCTTACCAGCGGGTAGGGATGTTTCTCGTCAACTCATCAGCGCAGCAATGGAAACAGTACAGATGGAAAAGAAAAAGGGATGATACCTTTCATCGGAGAGAAAGATAATCCAGATTATAAGTAAGAGAAGGATCATTAATGTGTTTGATGGGCTTAGATTCAAACCTATCAAGGAGAAAAATATAAGAAGCACCCAAGATGAGAGAACAGTATTGTAAGCAGGGACGGACGGATAAAAGACTTTATTATAGGTTCTGAGTAACTGAGAGGAGAAAGAGTAATGTCGAAAGCGAAACAGAACTCCCAATTTTTTTGAGATGCAGTTTTAGTAATTCGAATTATGTGATTCCTCCAAGACAAGTTAGAGCCTATCTGAAATTCTAATATGTTATTAGACTTAAGAGGATAAGTTTCGCAGTTTCTGAGGACAATAGGACCATGAAGACGAGAAGAAGGTAAAGAAACAGCCCAAAACCGTATTTTGGAGGCATGAAATATAACTGCTGTATTTTGGGTGTTCCACTCAGACACTGTAAATCGGAGTTGAGAGTTGAAGAAAGAGTGACTCGAGTGGTATCTATTCAATATCTTTACTGGAGTCCATTAGCTTACATCACAAGGAAATTCACTGTGAGAAATGAATAAATCTTAATATTGCAATTGGTAATTTTCCATTTTGCTCTTGGATTGTTGTAATCCCTGCTGGTTCATATCCAGTAGTTATTGATGATGCGATATACGGGTGGGCAAATTTTCATCTGGTCTAATTTTGTCTCGTGTGTATGTGTGTGTGTGTGTGTGTGTGTGTATGTATATATATATATATATATATATATATATATATATATATATATATATATATATATATATATATATATATATATATATATATATATATATATATATATATATATATATATATATATACATATACTATATATATATATATATATATATATATATATATATATATATATATATATATATATATATATATATATATATATATATATATATATATAGGCTAAATACCTTCCCTAACACCTCGTGGTGGGCTTGAACTCGCGTCAGTGGGTTCCCGACAATCATACTCTATTACATAGCTACCCTTACCATTTCAAATGGTTAACATTTGTCGGTATCTGAATGTTTCTTGGGTAGCAAATACCAATTAGCGTTTCTCAGTAGGTCCAAAACCCCATTTTGGAGTCCAGTTTCCTCCGCAAGGCTGACTTTTGCTGTTACATTGGGTCAGGTTAGGTTAAATTAGTCTAAAGATATGGAAGTGGGTTCAGAAGCAAGCATTACGATATGTTCTTAGGTATGTACTCCAATAAATACTCAATAACTGATCAGTTTAGTGTCTTTGTAACATATTTGAGGAACTCATTAACTGCTCATATGCAAAGAAATTTGCGAGTACTGGGAAGTGGAATTAGACATATACATAATATACACAGTGGGAATATTCTCTATCATAATGTTACTACCTCTGTATAATTTCATAGTATTTAGCCGTGAAAGTGAAGTCATTTTGGGGGACTACTGTAGTTTAGATAACGACCCGTGTTCGACCTCACTGGGGAACATAGAAAAGGCATCTAGCCTTCAACCCCCGGCTCTAATCCATCCATGTCTGCTCCAAAATTGTTACTAATAGGAACACATAAAGCGTATGAAAGTGAGTAATTTATAACAACATTGTGCAGGGGAAGAGAGAGAATTAATGCGTAACCAAACATTTACATATTTTTCATTTAATACTTTGCGTTTGTTAACTTTAGAGTAACTGTTAATTTATTACACTGCCGAAAGTTCGTCTGATATTAGTGCATGGAATGGTGAGTCTCTGGTAGATTTTGCAACTTTTGCTTCTTCTTTTTTCATCTTTATCACAGATACAGTTACATTCGTTTACAATTTATCAGTTTCATTGCTTAATATGGTTATTACAGCTCAGCACTTTATATAATTTTTAACACTTCCATTCTATTCTGTCGTTATATTGTCTGTGTTTATGAAAGAAATGCCGATCTCTAAACGACTTCGTCTTTCTCTCTTCCGATTATGCAAAATAGGACCTACACGAGAATTCTACTCTGAGATGCTAACTCACTCCCTTTACATAATGACCTAAGTGAATTTTTCAGTTTGTACCTATTTACTGTTACCTCTCAGTAATATTAATATGCTTTTAAGCTTATTATTGCGCATTTACTGGCTCTAACAATTTGCGATAGTTTTAGCAAATCATAGGAACTGCAATCAATTAATGCGCATTGTCGACCGTGACTTGGTAATAGAAGCTCTGAACGTTACCATTCACATTCTCAAAAGTCTAAGGGCCATGCTCATACTGTTTCAAAATCCTATTATGCGCTAAGGTTATTGAGTGGAATTCTAGAATGTAGTCACGCATCTAGTTAATTCCATTGCATTTTCTCCTCCTATCTGGCTTCGTAACTGAAAATTGTAGACTCAACAGCATAGGAACAGAGTTCATAAAACGAAGTGAAGATCTTTTGCAACAGATGCCTTAGAATTACAGTTGGCACTCCTGTACTTTACATTCTGATCATTTGTGTCCCAGGAGAATGGCAATGCTTCTGAGTAAAATGGTACCGTAGTACCCTCTACAATTCTAAAACTTCGGTAATGCCCTCCACTTCACTCTGTTTTAGGACCTACGTGTCTTAGAACACTAAACTGTGGTCTTCTGTTCTAGAGATGCCAGTTTCGAATATACGCAGTAGGAGATAAATATTTGGAATAATGATAATAATAATAATAATAATAATAATAATAATAATAATAATAATAATAATAATAATAATAAGAGAATTAATACAATAATATTAATAATAATGATAATAATAATAATAATAGTAATAATAAAGATAATAATGATAATAATAATAATAATAATAATAATAATAATAATAATAATAATAATAATAATAATAATAATAATAATAATAATAATAATAGTAATAATAATAATAATAATAATAATAATAATAATAATAATAATAATAATAATAATAATAATAATAGTAATAATAATAATAATAATAATGATAATAATAATAATAATAATAATAATAATAATAATAATAATAATAATAATAATAATAATAGTAATAATAATAATAATAATAATAATGATAATAATTATAATAATAATAATAATCATAGCAATAACAATAATAATAATAATGATAATAATAATAATAATAATAATAATAATAATAATAACAATAATAATAATAATAATAATAATAATAATAATAATAATAATAATAATAATAATAATAATAATGATAATAATAATAATAATAATAATAATAATAATAATAATAATAATAATAATAATAATAATAATAATAATAATAATAATAATAACAATAATAATAATAATAATAATAATAATAATAATAATAATAATAATAATAATAATAATAATAATAATAATAATAATAATAATAATAATAGTAATAATAATAATAATAATAATAATAATAATAATAATAATAATAATAATAATAATAATAATAATAATTAATAATAATAATAATAATAATAATAATAATAATAATAATAATAATTATTATTATTATTATTATTATTATTATTATTATTATTATTATTATCATTATTATTATTATTATTATTATTATTATTATTATTATTATTATTATTATTATTATTATTATTATTATTATTATTTTCACATATGACTCAGTTTTATTACCCTTTTGATTGTTTTACGATTCGAGGCGCTTTTGATTAAAAGAGCGATATTATAAATTGGTATTTAGTTCCTCTCTAAAGGGGGGTTTACACTGTCAAACGGTTCATCGAACGCGGTTCGATAGACAAGTGTTTGAAGTGATGTTCGAACGTGTGAACGGGGTAATTGATTGTCGAACAAGTTCGACAAACGTGTTCGACAACCAAATACCCCGTTCACACGTTCGAAAATCACTTCAAACACTTGTCTGTCGAACCGCGTTCGACGAACCGTTTGACCGTGTAAACCCTCCTTAATACAAAGCAAATATATTTAAATGTATGCAAAAACTTTAAAATGCGTTTATGTTTAGCAGCAAATATATGGTCATATTTACTCACACTGTAATTAATATAATACTCGTGCAAAAATGGTAATACACTCCGGTCTTTTTTTTTTTCAGGCATTATAATGCTGAAAACAAAACTTAGAAACACAATGTTGAAAGACTTATTAAATAAGCGTGTTTCCACTTCAGTTTATACTGTATGCTATTTATTAACATATTTTCTGTCTTTCAATTTTAGTACAAGAACAGTTAATCACTCATAACACTGAAGTCGACCAAAAAAAATAAAATAAAATAAATGATTGTGTGAGAGAGACAGAATGAGATGGAGTAAATAATCTCTAA
>JAXCGZ010015686.1:27500-30000 GCA_037179515.1 Halocaridina rubra | reverse complement strand
CGCTTAGCCAATTCCAATTATCAACTACTCTTACACTGAAAAAGTATTTCCTTACATCCTGCAAAGAAGTTTTCTTACGAAGCTTCAAACTATGACCTCTAGTTCTAGAGCCAGCCATATCAAAATATCGATCCCTATTCACTCTATCATAACCATGAAGGAATTTAAAGACTGTCACCATATCCCCCCTCACTCTTCTAGCTTCGAGTGATGGTAAGTCTAATTCCCTCAGCCTCTCATCATAACTGAGATTGCGTATTTCTGGCACCAGTTTCGTGGCATGTCTTTGAACTTTTTCAAGCTTAGCTATGTGCTTTTTCAAGTGCGGATTCCAAAAGGGGGCTGCATATTCGAGTTTTGGCCTCACATAGGTTACATAAATATTTCTGAACATTTCCTTGTCCATGTGCCTGAAGGCTACCCTTACATTTGATAAGAATGCATATGCTGCCCTTACTATGCCATTTATATGTATTTCTGGAGACAAATCTGCCAGTATGTTTACTCCTAGATCTCTCTCATTTTCTGTCTCTTGAAGTTGTACTCCAGCCACCGAGTAGTCAAGCTTGGGCCTTCTTGCACTTGTACCCATTCTCATTATCTTACATTTTGAAGTATTGAATTTCATTAGCCACTTTTCTGACCACTCATGCAGATTATTTAGATCCTCCTGAAGTTCTCTACCATTGTTCTCGTTTTTTACTTTCTTCACAATCTTTGCATCATCTGCAAACATATTCATATATGAATTTACAGACTCTGGTAGGTCATTTACATATACAAGGAACAAAAGTGGCCCAAAAACTGAACCCTGTGGAACTCCACTACTAACTCTTCTCCATTCAGACACTGAGTGTCTTACTCTAACCCTCTGTTCCCTTCCTTTTAAGTAAGTTTTTATCCATTCCAAAACATTTCAACCTATTCTAGCCATTGATTGCAGCTTCCTAATAAGTCTCCCATGTGGAACAGTGTCAAACGCTTTCTGGAAGTCTAGGAATATGCAATCTGCCCAGCCCTCTCTTTCCTGTAAGATTTGGCTTACCTCATCATAAAATTCTAATAAGTTTGTTACTGTTGATCCACCTTCTCTGAAGCCATGTTGCCTCACTGACAAAAAGTTGAAGGATTCCAAGTGAAGAGAGATATGTTTCCTTAGTAGTTTCTCCATAACTTTGCAAACTATGCTGGTCAAGGAAACTGGTCTATAGTTCAGTGCCGTATCCCTCCTTCCCTTTTTGAAGATAGGTATCACATTTGCTTGTTTCCAGCATCTTGGAATCTCCCCCGACTCCAGTGACTCCTTAAATATGATACTTAGTGCCACTGATATTGTGTTTGCGCATTCTTTAAGCACATGAGGGGATATGTCATCAGGACCTGTAGCTTTATGAACATCTAAATCCATCAGCGCTTTGCATACCTCTGTGGCTGTAAGGTTGATGTTCTCTAATACCGGCCCTTGAGCAACTATCACTGCAATCTGAGGGGGTGGGGTATTTTCTACTGTAAATACTGACTGAAACTCCTTGTTCAATTCTTTGCAGATCTCTTCATCCGTCTCAGTGATGCTTCCATCCGCTCTCTTTAGCCTTAAAACCTGTTCTTTTACCTTCAGTTTTCCTCTGATAAAGCTGTGGAAAAGCTTGGGATTTTCTTTAGCCTTCCTGGTGATGTCCCTCTCATAGTCTCTCTCTGCCTCTCTCCTTTTACTTAGGTAGTCATTTCTTGCTCTTTTGTAGGTTTGCCAGGCATTTATGTTTTTTCTCCTCCTATACCTTTTCCAGCATTTGTCTCTCCACTCCTTAGCTCTTTTACACCCATTATCGAACCATTTCTCTCTGGCATGAATTACACCTACTTTGGTGACAGGTATGCAGCAATCTACTATCTTCCCATATTTCTCACAAAAGATGTCATACATTTCTTGTACAGATTTGTTGTAAAATAAGGTTCTCCAGTCAATAACTGCAAAAAGCTCATTCATTTTGATGTAATCTCCTTTCGGATAGTTCCTCCTCATGTCCTCAGTGCCTCTACTCTCAGGAAGAATATCTTCAATGATATACTCCATCAACAACACACAGTGGTCACTCTTTCCAATTGGTGGTTCATACTCAATTTTTTCAATATCCAACACATTATCTGTGAACACTAGATCAAGTAGTGATGGCTCATCCCCACCCCTGGCCCTTGTTGGTTCCATATCTTATGTGTGTGTGTGTGTGTGTGTGTATGTGTGTGTGTGTGTGTGTGTGTGTGTGTGTGTGTGTGTGTGTGCATATATATATATATATATATATATATATATATATATATATATATATATATATATATATATATATATATATATATATATATATATATATATATATATATTTATATATATATATATATATATATATATATATATATATATATATATATATGTGTGTGTGTGTGTGTGTGTGTGTGTGTGTGTGTATAAATATATATATATATATATATATATATATATATA
>JAXCGZ010015686.1:15000-17500 GCA_037179515.1 Halocaridina rubra | reverse complement strand
CGTGGCAGGATCTTCTAAACTGTTTAGTTAGTAAACGATGTGCTGAAATTCTTAATTAAATTATTATCATATATATATATATATATATATATATATATATATATATATATATATATATATATATATATATATATATATATATATATATATATATATATATATATATATATATATATATATATATATTTATATATATATATATATATATATATATATATATATATATATATATATATATATATATATATATATATATATATATATATATATATATATGTATATATATACATATATATATATATATATATATATATATATATATATATATATATATATATATATATATATATATATATATATATATATATATATATACACACACACACACACACACACACACATATATATATATATATATATATATATATATATATATATATATATATATATATATATATATATATATATATATATATATATATATATATATATATATATATATATATACATATATATATATATATATATATATATATATATATATATATATATGTATATATATATATATATATATATATATATATATATATATATATATATATATATATATATATATATATATATATATATATATATATATATATATATATATATATATATATATATATACAGGTTGGTATATAGCATTTTGCGAGAGGTGGTGGTATGAAATCAATGAGTAATAGCACAAAGCAACTTATTACATTTATGTATTGCTAAAACAATAGAGAATCAGTGATGTTCTCAATATCTATTGTGGAAACTTTTCGCGTGTTTCGCACAGCCTGCAATCTTGAAGGGTATGACTGAAACAGCTCCTCAAAGATCATTGTCAAACTCAACATCCTCCTGACTCCTTCATTAGACTTTCCGTCTCACATACGCGACAGCATGGAGAAAACACAATGGGTCTGGATCTAACACTATTCCAGACTCCATGAAAGGGATGATGACGTTCTCTTGCAAAATATTTTTACGAAAGTAGGATCTCATCCAACTCTGTTTCTACTCTGTAATTACCCACAAGAGGTGCTTCACAGTGAAATAATTCTGCAATTATATTTTTGCTTTCATGGGAGACTTTTTCTAGTGGATTGGAGCCAAAGGTCGTGCGAACATTGTCATATCCCTTGTCCAATTGTCAATAACCCAACGTTCACTTCAGCCCTGCTTGTTGGCTATCCATATCTGGGTAAAGAAGATAGCTCCAGCTTCCATTGCCTCACTGTAGGCACTTGTTTGATTTCGGTCAGCGACACACGTGGCTTCACTATCTCAAACTTTGAAAAGTAATAGGGGCAAGCCAATCACCAAGTTATATTTGAAAAACAGTGAAGAATATAGTTAGAAAATAATAAAAATGTACAACTCACTGCTCTCTCCCTAGCTACATAGCAAATGTTATGTAAAATCATATAAGTATATTCTATTTGACCAAAGTAAACCTGTTATGCAATATGTAATCATATTACAGATTACAAGAATTGTTCTACGATATATGAGTACTTATATTTTGCGTGTGAATAGAAAGGAAAATTCACATGTGTCTGCCTACTCATATTATAATTAAGGTATTTGTATTCATATTTTCTGACTGTAATCTTTTTGTGCGTTTATGCGATAATTTGTCTATTTTTTTTATGAGTGTCACAATGAGACAGGCAAGAAAATTGACCTCATCAGCCCAGGGCACCAAGAAAAACATTAACACGGAGAAAAAGTATAAGTACAGTGGCAAGGCAAAAATAAGGGAATGATACAGAATAGGAAATGGACAGGGAGAAAGAATAGTCGAAGTATTGAGGACCTACAGATATGGCAGGATTAGACCCTGAAATGTCGACAGGTCGGATATTTGAAGGAAGGTATATTATAAGAATTAGGAAAGACAGAAAGAGGAAGAGAGTTCTAGAGTCTAGAAGTGGATGGGAAGAAGAAGTCGCTGCACCGACCAATTCGCGAGCTACAAATCTTCTACAGTACCTGTGAGACGAAGCCGCTTGGCGAATGTTACGCATCCTCGGCAGTGGGGGAGGGCTGCAATTCGTCAATTCATCAGAGCAGCGATGAAAGTAGTAGCGATAGAAAAGAGGTGCAAGGTTGAGGGCAGAACCATTACGACCATCAAGCGCGTCTGCCCTCACCAAAGATTCTAAGCACCCCTCTATGCTGGGTTCTGTGGACCATAAGCTGTGGTCCTTAAATAATTAATTTGAATATTTTGAAAAAGATAGCAAAAAGAAACAGAGATGAGAGTGTTGTGACTTGTCATATGTAATGAGAGAGTAAGAGATGTGTGACGAATACGCGAAAATATTCGCTGTAGATATAGGCATAAGGAAAGAATCATGCCTGAAGGAAGATTTAACCTAAAGCTGTCTAGGCCAGTTCTAGTTAAGTCTATAATACCTCAGTTGTAGCATTTCAAGGCGGCTGGTGCCTTGGCCAACCTACAAACCAT
>JAXCGZ010015686.1:0-2500 GCA_037179515.1 Halocaridina rubra | reverse complement strand
CACTGACGTAGGGATTTTCCTCCTACGTATATATACTTATTATAATTATGGTAGCGTGGTTGGTGAAAGACATCTTCTTATTCACAGTTTATTCTTATTTTAACATCTATATACTCAGAGCTCCTATTACTACAGTTCCTGTCACGACTAATCCCTGAGTCCTACCCCCAAGAGGGGGAGGCTAACTCGGCTGTACTGTGTTAACTCTGCTGCTGGCAAGGCCCGGTCTCTAACTCTAACTAACTGTGTCTGCCCTGGGTGGTTCTTGAAATACCCCCAGGGGCAGGGCGTGGCTTGACATCCAATCCTGCCAATGAAATCAAGTGACATCTAGTCCTGCAAATCAACGCCAGGTTCGAAGTGGAGTCCCACCTACTTCCGGGGAGGAGCTATTGGGCATCTCTCCAGGGCATGTACTTACGTACGGGCCACATGTTTGTGTTTCTTGTGGTTTAGGAAATGGCTCACTTCCTGGCCTTTCCTACCCTCTCGATGCCAGGTCCTAAGTCTCACGGTTCCGGTCATATATCTCCTTGACACTTTCTACAAACATTGTAATAAAATATCTGTGCCCTCGACCAACCGTTACCCCTCAAGATTTGTTACAAGTTTCAGATTCTGGCTTCAGCATGACGGACTGGCTTCAGCATGACGGAAGTCATACGACATCCCTCCCAACCAAAACTGAAATATCTCTTATTTCAGTCGAAGCATGGGCTAATTTTCCGAGAGCTCTTGGACATATCCTAGCTAACATTAGTTTACAATAGAAATGGGGCCGAATTATTTAAGCTATCATCTAAGAAATCCTATTTCTATGAACCCTAAACAAATTATACAAACATAATATATATATAGTATAATTTCAGTGTGTAACTAATATCAAACATTAATTAAGATCAAAAGTCAGTTTAAATCAAAACATTAATTCATCTACTTCTCTCGTTTCTTTAAAAGACAAAATTGAGTTAATTACAGTAGAATTATGACTCATTTAGAACATTAGCAAACAATTAAGTAGAGTATTAGCATGTATAAACATGTAAAATGCAATAGACCATAACATCAATAGTAATTTCTATAAGAAACCTTATCTTATAATTTCTACTCTTATTGTTACTATGGGCATTAATTTATTTTAAAATTTGGCCTTAAAACTACTCCTGAAACAAAACATGTTTTACTGTGTGTAAAGTCGAAACATTTACTGTTTCGATATGCAATTACTATTCAGAGACCACTTAATATAAAAATTTAATGAACCTAAAGATTAAATCATAATTCAAATAATAATGATGCTAAAACAAAACACTAATATTATTTAAGCAGAAAAACAACTTATTAATCTTAGTGCAAATCATACAATTTATCCTCAAACAAAACATTTGTTACTTTCATATTATATTACTATTCAGAGACCAATGGATAGGAGAACTTAATGGACACAAAGATTAAATCATAATTCAAATAATAATAATGCTAAAACAAAACACTAATATTATTTAAGCAAAAAAACAACTTATTAATCTTAGTGCAAATCATACAATTTATCAATGGCACTTATTCAAAACTATATCTAAGGGAGACTCTGAGTTTTCGCTTAAAATTATCTTAAAGCTAGTAAAACAAAAAAACAAAAAAAAATAAAAATAAAAATTTTTGTCGTTTAGCACAGTGGACAAAGACGGTGGGGACATTTTCTTTCCCATTTTTTTCAGTTCTAATACGGGGGTAACTTTAATTAACTAATAAGGGATTTTTAAATACCCTTCTTTCTCTCTTCACTAAAGTTTGGACATGTATAGGGATTATTTTTCTTTCTCGTTTACGTGGCTTCTAAAGGTATTATTAAAATATTGTAAAATATTTCTGTGTTTCTTTTCCTCTCTTTTCACTACAGTTATGACATGTATGGGGATCTCCTTGTTTCTGGGATTTCATCAAGATTACATGGTTTTTTAAAGTAGTTTAAAACTTTTATTTTTTAGGACTGTTCTCTCTTTCTAGGACGACTTTTAATTTCTCTGTCTAGGACGACTTTTAATTTCTCTGTCTAGGACGACTTTTAATTTCTCTGTCTAGGACGACTTTTAATTTCTCTGTCCAGGACGACTTTTAATTTCTCTGTCTAGGACGACTTTCGTTTTCTCTGTCCAGGACGACTTTTAATTTCTCTGTCTAGGACGACTTTTAATTTCTCTGCCCAGGACGACTTTTAATTTCTCTGTCTAGGACGACTTTTAATTTCTCTGTCTAGGACGACTTTTAATTTCTCTGTCCCTTGCTCATGAATTCTTGCTAGGTGCGATTCCACGGTTTCCCTCGGGGATTCTATTTTTTTCACTCCCTCGCTGTCCTTGCTGCAGGCCCAGGTTTGTTGCCATATCTCCGTTACTCGGATAGGCAAGACAAAAAGGACAAGGACTGGGCCCATCCGCTAATCCTTCCAGCCCGGCTTCCTCGTCCCGCCCTCGGCCGATCTTGACTAAGACCACCACGC
>JAXCGZ010015685.1:22500-54253 GCA_037179515.1 Halocaridina rubra | reverse complement strand
CTATATATTTCATGTATAATTCGATGTGAATACAGACTTACAAATAACTCTTTTTTTAATACTTTGCTGAAAAGGGGCTATAATTGGCTCTTGAGATGAAACTGAATTAAGCTTCACTACATTTTGAGACTAAAAGATATGCCCTTAAGCCTCTCAGTATATGAAATATAAAAATAAAAATTTCATATTGAGGCAACACAAAATGTTTTTCTCAAAATTCTCATATGAAGTAGTAGGGTATGAAACTATTCTTTGAGTCAAAAAAAACAAAACTTTAAATATTTCCCTACGATATCATAAAAGAAAAAAAAAACTATTTTGCGAATGCACGAAAACTTCATCGTTCAAGAAAAGTAGTTCTGAAATGAAACAGCTTGTGAAAATCAACACTAAACAATTGTATTATATTTATTGGAAGCTTTAGGCCATGAACATCTCGTCATCATTATCGTAAGACTAACAAAGCCATTTCAACTTGACCATAAGACGAAGCTATCCTCGTTATGATAAAGAACTACTTACGCGTAAAGACTTGAGAGCCTTCGCAGCCCACTAATAACTTAACGAGCGCAATCAGAATTTTCTCGTAATGAGCGCGAGTACCATATTAACATGCACTAAGTCTAGATAGAGGAATTGCGTGTAAGATGGGCTCAGATCCTTTGTGTTAAAAGAGGCCATAAAAGAGGAGGGCCACAGCTCTTCCTCAAGGAAAGAGGATCTAAGATGTGGTAATCAACGTCGGATGAAATTGTTCCCATGATACCTCACTCATAAAGTTGGGTGGAAACTGCAGAATTATCCAAAGGAGGATGAGGCAGCAAAAGCACGAGAGAGGTAGAAAAAGAAAGGTTAAAAAAGACCTGGAGTGGAGATAAGAGTAACAGTTGAAGTAGGAGTAATGGTAATGGCGGAGAGAGGGACAATGAAGTTGTTTCTCAAAGATGGTAACTGGCAGATTTTTTTCTTACCCTTTTTCATTGTTGTCATTTTTATTATTATTATTATTATTATTATTATTATTATTATTATTATTATTATTATTATTATTATTATTATTATTATTATTGTTATTATTATTATTATTATTATTATTATTATTATTATTATTATTATTATTATTATTATTATTATTATTATTATTATAATTATCACTATTATCATTATTATTATTATTACCTTTATTATTATTATTATTATTATTATTATTATTATTATTATTATTATTATTATTATTATTATTATTATTATTATTACTATTAATATTATAAATATTATTATTATTTATTATTATTATTATTATTAGTTTCATTATTATTATTATTAATATTAGTTTACATTGCGAAAGCAAGTCACATTTTAACCGATAATTAGAAAACAGTTCGGTAAAGTAAATCACTTTCGTGGGAAAATGTAAAAGTGTATATAACGTCACAGGAAAGAGAATAACACAGCATCTATGTTCGCCAAAGTGAAGAGTAAGAAAAGGAAAAAAAAACCGGTTCTTAATGTCATAAAAGCTAAATTGTAAATATTTCTTTTCCATAGAAAATAAAAAATATTAACACAATTATTTCTATCTAAAAATGACTTTAAAATTTGACAACTAAAAAAAATATCTTTAGTCATTAAAGAGTGATATTGTTACATATTAAAAAACTGTTTATTCAATCACTGTTATAATGATCACAATGAAAAAGAAAATTTATACAATAAAGCCATAAAAACAAGAAAAATAAATAGTAAAAACAAATTGACAAGAAAATAAAATGAAAAATGAAAATGTAATGTACTAGTAAGTTATATGAAATCACCGACCTATTTCGCAACAAAAAGATGAAAATCTGAGCGAGTTACATTTATGAAAAATTAAACCTTACTGTAAACTCACTTTAGGGGAATCATAACCTAATCTGGCTTCAGAGAGTTTTTCACATCAACACATGATGCGTAGTTAAAGGGCATTTAAAGCTCTCTCTCTCTCTCTCTCTCTCTCTCTCTCTCTCTCTCTCTCTCTCTCTCTCTCTTACTCATTATTAATGCTTTATTGTAGTCTTTTTTCTTTACTTACCTTCAATCTGTAGCCTATATATATTTACCAAAAATATTTTTTTTTATCCATATCCTAATATACATCATTATCCACCAGTTTTCTGATTCCATTATCCAGTCGTTCACTTCCTTAACCCATCCCTCAATTACCATTATCCATTAACATATTACCATTAGTTCATATCTTTCTGACCATCATCCAGTCATTTACTCTCATTACTCAGCACTGTTATCATCATCAATAAGTATATCACTATTTACCTATACCTCAGTGACCGTCATCTAGGTGTACATTCCAATCATCCAGTCCTTTATTGCCTTCAAAAATAATCATATTGCCATTCATTGAACTTTCATTACCCTTATCCAGTCTTCAGTCCCCACCATCCAGTCTACCATTCCCGTTATCTAGTCAGTACTTCCTATGGTAGAATTATTTAACAATATTATCCAGTCTTCTGTTACTATCAACCATTAACATTTATAGCAGGCAAGGATCGATCACCACCATTTAGTCCTTTGATAACATTATCCAATCTTCTGTTAATATTATCAGTATTCTGTTACTAACCTGAAATGATCTAATGTTATTATCCAGCCCTTTGAAACCATCATTCAGTCTTATAGCCATAACTCATAATCAGATACTATTATGCAATGATCTCTTACCAGAATCCAGTCGTTTGACATCAGTATAGAATATTCCCTTACCAAAAACAATCTCCTATTTCAATCATCCACCGTTCCTTCTTAAAAATCTTTTTGTCTTATTATGCTTTTACAGAGTCAATCCAGCCACCGGAGGAGCGAGTCAGCCCAGCTCCATGCAAATCATAATGTCGGATCAATGGAGAGGACAACAGTTGGTGCCATGGAGGGGGTATTTAACAGCAAACATTGTGGCAAAACCAATTCGAACACTATTTTTCAATAGACTAATGAGATAGAACGACAATATTTTTTTTGTAATTAAATTCAAGACAAACCCAGAAACTGGAAATCATATACATTTAGAAATGAGATACATATTTATTTTCAATAATTAGATCGACAAAAACGCAATATCTATGAGAAGCAACAAAACAATAACAGCAGAAGAACTGCATGATAGTCCATGTAATTATTCTGCTGCCTCTCTCTCTCTCTCTCTCTCTCTCTCTCTCTCTCTCTCTCTCTCTCTCTCTCTCTCTCTCTCTCTCTCTCTCTCTCTCTCTCTCTCTCTCTCTCTCTCTCTCTCTTTTTTTCTCTCTCTCTCTCTCTCTCTCTTTACACACACACACACACACACACACACACACACACACACACGCACACACACACACACACACACACACAGTAAACACACACACACACACAGTAAACACACACACACACACACACACACACATACATATATATATATATATATATATATATATATATATATATATATATATATATATATATATATATATATATATATATATATATATATAATATAAAATTCTCAACTTAAATTCGCTAATTTTCGAAAAATATTTTTGCCTAAAGTTCTTAACACCAATCAAAGGCATCTCATGACTGAGAGCTTCAGAGGTAAAAGTCTGCAACCAGAGATCGCTCTTTCTTTTTTTTAATTTTAGTTTTTATTAGTGGTCACTATTTATCTCACCCCGAATGAGGTTGGACGGAGGTAGGTTCGAGCACGGGTGTGCCATTTCCCGAGTCGAACGCTCTAACCTTCATCGCTACCGTAACTGTTTCCCTAGATCAAGATGGTATAATAATGCCGTAGTTCTATTTTATTGAAAGTAATGATAATGGAAAATTAATATTTGAAAGAGAAACACATTGCAATTATTTATTTTTTATTCTACTCATTGCAATCGAACCGTACAGAATGACATATAGAATATTAATATCTCATTATAACCAACTCAGATGACTAAGAATACTAATAAAATACACAAACACAGACACAAAGTTAAAATACCTTATTATTATAAAGTAACAAGATTATATAAGATTATTGTTACACTAGCACACACAAAGTATAAAAACAAACATACAAACAAAAACAAAATGTTATTTACTTTAAAAGGACAGCAAAAACCACCAAATCCCTGGAAATTAAAAACGAAAAATAATTGTATATGTTAAATATGCAACACTAAATTTAACAATGCATGTAGCACACGGTCTTCTAATGAATAAGATATTAATGCAAAGTGAATAAAATAAAAACATGTAAAGAAATTAAGAATATTATTTTTATCAACTACTGAAGCAAAATGTAGTCTTATATAAATACATAAAATAAATAACCATGAGTGATTATTCTTTTAATACTTACATATATAAGCAAAACGTGTTTTAAATACTGACATCTAAAATTCTGATATATACATATGAATTTCAGAGCCTGTTAGACTTTTCTATTTCCAGGTGTCCCCAACAGGTAAGTAATTAAATGATGATAAAAGTATTTTTGCAGTTAAACGTGTTGATATATTCTACTGAAAATGGCTGGAGATAAAAGTTTATAAGTCCTTAAAGTTATAGTCATAAGTTTGTGGCTTGTTTATCATTTGCAAGATAGGTCTCTCAGGAGATGTTATCTCCAAGGTAGAAAGAATTTCTTGGTATTATGAGAGAATTAAAAAAAAAGCTGATCTATCGTCATCTCAGGACCTAATCCTCCATATCTCTAGTTCCTCAGGACTTTGACTATTTTTTCAGTCTGTCGTTTTCCTTTTCCGCATCATTACTTAGTCTCTGCCTTGTTAATAACCTTTTTCTTTTCCTTCGTCTTAATGTTTTCTAGTGCCCGGGTCTTTATTGATGAGGGCAGGTTTTATTGCCTGTCCCGGTGCCACATTCATAAAAAAAAGATTTATATGTAGGAACTATATAACTAAACTGTAGACAAACTAATATCTAGCAAGTTTTGCCTTAAACCTTCCAAGGAGAACAAAAGTAGGAGGATGTTTACTTATCTAGAAAAAAATAGCATTAAATACAAAAAAGAATGATTAAATCGTCCTGGTGTCACAATCATAAAATATATATATATATATATATATATATATATATATATATATATATATATATATATATATATATAGATATATATATATATATATATATATATATATATAGACAAATGAAAAGGTACTGACTATACAGTGAAATCTATTCAGTTTTTTATACCATGATCTTACACGATCAATTATTGTAAGCAATCCATATTTTTTGTGAACAAAAATCTGTGCTCATTTGTACTTAGAACAGAAGAAATTCACTAACGCTATTCGAAGGAGGCAAGATATATTCAGAGTGGAAAGAAAAAACCCAAAATAGATTAAAATTCTTTCCATTTTAGCCCGTAATATTTTATGGTATATTTCTGCGGATTTCAAGGCACAGTTGGTATTGCCTAGGGACAAGCAGTCATTACTCTGTGATAACTCTTGATTTGGGCCAGTGGATACGAGGGGAAATTTAATAAACTATGGAAGTTGTGTGATATGCTTTAGCATGTTATTATATTGGTAAGGATTTGTCCCATTTCTACTAAGAGCTGAGACAAGGCTTTCTTGCGAAGGATATTGGTTTTGGCAAGTGTGGCCATTACTCTGAGTGAATGCTCTTTCTTACCTAAGACCGTTGTGGACCACGAACCCTCGACTTGACGAATCAAAGTCGCGAACCCTACCATACGGCCACGCAAAAGACGGGTAAAAAGGAAACCAACTCTGATTGTTTATAAATGACAATCATCAAAATTTCCCACTCTGCTCATTGCAATTTCAAGAGCGTTCATTAATAAAATATAATAAAAAAATCTATTATGTCAATTTATACTGTAAATACGCCCCTTGTGAATGGAGCTTACTATAGCGCGAAAGTCTTAGATGTCTCTCATATCAAATGATATTCTTATATATCTTGAAGGTGTCTTTTTTGCCATCAGTTTCATCTGACATTATTAATCAACCTCTTCATCTTATCTGTGTCTAATATCTCGAATTTACCTATCATTATTTTTATCTATAGCAATAAGCTGAAAGACTATCTTTCTCACCAAAGGTATATCTACAGCTCATAGAAGCATTTTAAAGGCATAAATAAGTGGTGCGAAAATTCTTATCACCAACTTTTTCCCAGGTTCATACAGGGTCGCTGTGTCTAACTAATCTCTAGAGGTGTGTTGCCTTTGGTTTAGAGTTTTACAGCTAGATGATTTTCCTGATACCAACCCTTTCCATTAATCCAGGCTAGATCCCTCAGTGGCTGGATTCAATGTTGTGCCCATTATATCCTTGTGTGATATGATGACACAGAATGTTCACTGAAGTCACTTTCTTGGGGTATATAATCTTATATCAATCACATTTCAATATTACTGTACATCATATCTCACATAATGAATATAAGCGAATTTCTAGCACCATAGATGTAGTTAGAGCTAGACTGCCTAACTTGCTGTAAGTTTTTCTCTTCATAATAAATTAGTTCTTATTAGTTACCAAGTGAGTGCAGTTATGCGTATATAATGAATGGATAATAATAACATGTCAATATGAGCATGTTTTACGTCACAGACTCCCTTTTCTACGGAGGGCTAGAACTGTGCCTTCTTTCAAGGGACTTTGGTTTTGGCAGTGTATAACGCTTACCCTGAGTGAATGCTATTTCTAACCTCGGATCGTGGCTGGGTCTCGAACCGACGACCTGATGAATTAAAGTCGAGCGAACTATCAACTCGGCCACAGCGAGCCACTAATAGAATGTGAGGATGTGAGAAGTTTTTATCGCATAGTTCCTTATCAATATCTATTATCATCCAAATAGTTTATGTTCGACTCTCATATAACTAAAATGTTAATACCAATGCAAATAAATATGGTCATAAAGCCAAAGCATAATGATATTTTTACTATTATTATATTAATCTGACAAGCCCTAAGTACATATTTATTTCTCTCATTGGCATTATTTACTCTCGAATATGGATAAGGGGACTGCGGCAGAGTATTCAATTTGATAAATGATAAACCTGTGTGTGCAAAACCATGTTAGTGTGTTAGGAAGGGTATCCAGTCTTCGTTCCACAGCTTCAAGCTGTTTGTAACCACCCCTATTCGACCGGGGACTTAGCTGAGACACAAATTGGCAAACAGACTCTGGGGCATGCATAAATGCTAACGTGACCAACATTTTGAGATTTTGGCCTTTATGGACAGTAGGATAAGGCAGTTACGCATTTAATTATTTTAACGTTTGAATTGGTATATTAAATGAACGAACAGATAATAATATCATTTTGGAAATAATTTCAAAGACTATAGTAAAAAGGAATATCACAGTGGTAATGTATGCTCGATGTCGTTATTTAATTACTGAAGAAAATGTAAAAATCTTTAATCCGTTAAATACATAAGATATCACCACGTCCTGCAGTCACTTAAGAGATTAAATGCCTGGTTTCCATCCATAGGGTCTCGAGAACTATTCTTCATAAGATTTTCCTTGTCAGACTAACTTGATATTATAAAGGAAAAAGTAGTTGAGAGAGCTCCTGCAAGCTCATAAAGCTCATTAGGTATACCATTAGACGCGAGCGATTAAGTCGGAATAATATCATCATAAGGTAGGACTTTCCTAAGAACAAAAACAGTCGTCCCGCAGCTCGATGAGAGAAAAAAAATGTTGCAACACACCGTGACACCTTTCTATGTAGAGTTAAGGAAATGACTGACTAACGTGATGGAAATTTAAAGATAAAAGTGGAGAAGGAAATATTTATGTATATATATATATATATATATATATATATATATATATATATATATATATATATATATATATATATATATATATATATATATATATATATATATATATATATATATATATATATATATATATATATATATATATATATATATATATATATATATATATATATATATATATATATATATATATATAGTATATATATATATATAAATATATATAAATATATATATATATATATATATATATGGAAGGAATAGCCCATTAAATAAAACAACGTATATATATATATATATATATATATATATATATATATATATATATATATATATATATATATATATATATATATATATATATATATATATATATATATATATATATATATATATATATATATAAAGCACTTATTAATTTCGTGACCTAAGCTGGTCATCTTATCAAAGTACAGTTCAGTGTTATTAATATATATATATATATATATATATATATATATATATATATATATATATATATATATATATATATATATATATATATATATATACTATCTTCATCACTATATATATATATATATATATATATATATATATATATATATATATATATATATATATATATATATATATATATATATATATATATATATATATATATATATATATACACACACACACAAACACACATGCACTTACCAGTCTCCCTATCTCATGCGATGAAAATTACCGTTGCATATCCTTTTTTTAATATATATACAGAAGGAAAATACAGTATTTATGTATATATTTACGTGACATGACTACTTTCATTAGCTGCATTAATTTAACGCTCTAATGGTGTACCCTTAATGCATTTTTCCTGTCAAGCTTTACTTGCTTTTATAATGCATACATATAGAAATAATTATATACAATTTATTCCATAACGCTGGGGCCAGCTCAGCAAAAGAATCCATGAATAATTAATAGACGTTTTATTAAAAGGCCTTACGAACATACACACGCACGCACACACACACGCACACACACACATTCCCTCTCACACACACATACAAGCACACATACACACACACATATTCACTCTCACACACACATACACGCACACACACACACACACACACACACACACACACACACACACACACACACACACACACACACACACACACACACACACACACACACACACACATATATATATATATATATATATATATATATATATATATATATATATATTAACCAATTAAGCACATTTACATATGTGAAAACATGAATCATTTTTTACCCCGACCGGGACTCGAACCTAGGACTTATAATTTCTAAGTCAAGGCGCTACCAACTGCACACCACAGAAGCTTAACTATGATTAGGTATTTTCATCCTTCATCGGCCATGCAAGGAAGACCAAAAGCTCGCCCTTTTTTCACATTAACCCCGATAAAGATATGGGACAACAAATCCCCCTGAGGCAACGACCCCGTCATAATGACGTCGTTTATGTCCTTCTTGGGATAACAGGAGACTCTTCCAACGAGCAAAGAAGGTCGATAATCTCTCGCTGGTAGTTCTTCGCTCATTCCACACAATACACTCTTCTGCTCGCATAAGTAGGAATGACACGTGTATTTGCAGTTCTGTGACACTTTTCATCGCCTTTCGGAAGGAGGCGGTACTCTCTCCGGTGGTTCTTCGCTCATTCCACACAAAACACTCTTCTGCTCGCATAAGTAGAAATGACATGTGTTATTTGCAGTTCTGTGACACTTTTCACCCCTTCGGAAGAAGGTGGTCCTCTATGTAGTAATGAGATATACATGAGCTAGTCAGCGAAATTTTTTTATTACTGTGTTTGTGTTACAATTATTCCCCATTCGAATTTGGGTGGACACACATTTAGGAGCTGAACGATTAAGGCAAGATGTGTTTCATAACACTCCTTGGCGGGATGGAACCCACTTTAGTCAGGCTTGACACTTCCAGATTCGTGTGCTCTGCCTCTGAGGTACAGCGGCTCCCTAGCTAACTAGATGGCTGAAATTGCAAAATGAAATGCTAAAATGAGACAAAACTTATTATAATAAACAGGATGTGCAAAACATATTTAATTTCTTTAGGTTATAATTTCTAATAATTAATGTAAAGATTTTTA
Source organism: Halocaridina rubra (assembly GCA_037179515.1). NCBI lineage: Eukaryota > Metazoa > Arthropoda > Malacostraca > Decapoda > Atyidae > Halocaridina > Halocaridina rubra. The sequence continues at coordinate 44,272 of JAXCGZ010015685.1, read as the reverse complement.
TCCTTTAATGGAGATTTTATAGTTGAAAAATATATAATTTGAAAATAGTATATATGAACTCAACCTCCAACAACGAGACGATAACAAATTGACAGCCTATTATTCATCATTTTATGTATATGCGCGCATAAATAAATATGTATTATTTTTTATTGCTGTATTTATGTTAATAATAATCCCCATTCGAATAAGGGTGAACGACGAGAGGTTGGAGCTGAGTAATTAAGGCTGGATGACGTTCCCAGCGCTCCGCAGTACGTAAATCCCAAATGAAAAAACTTATACACAAGCACATTAATTAAGCATCTAACAATACTTGAAAAAGCGTACCCAATGTCCTTGTATGAAATCTTGGATATAGAAGTTATGATAAACATGTTCTTAACGCAATGAAAAAATTAAGACACCATTTGTGGTCGAAAAACTAATTAAATATAAGCCCAACTGGTAAAAAGATATGCAACTTCAAGTAAACAGCGTGAAAGGTTAGTGGATATGGATCATACTTTCCACATAAGAAGATCTGAGTTCAACTTTGAAAGGGGCAGTGCGCAATTTCTCTTCGTCAGTCATAACGGGATATGCAAGAGCGAATAGAACTGCCTTCCATGGCCACTCAGAATGCTTAGCGAGCGAGGCATTAGACATGTGGCCTCTGTGGTGAAACAATATGAACTAAAACTCTCTGATTTTAATATCAAGCGGGGTCTGGTGGAGTTAACAGTGCTATCCCATACAAAAAGACCCGAATTCGAGCCCAGCTAAATGAAAATGTGATTATCACTTAATTATGTCGAAGATGAGGAGGGAACAGTGGTACTAGCAATATTTTCAGTGTCACAATTAATCCCTATTCGAATGAGAGTGAACACTTGACATATTGAACCTGATGAATTAAGGCTGGATGCCCTTCATAAAGTCCCGCCGTGGGCCCTAACTTGCGTTAGTCACTTCCAGACTCCCTCGTTCTACTACTGAACTAACGCATCCACCTGGAAAGGACAGTGGAGAGACTAATTATTTAACAAGCCTAGCAAACTTTGCAATTGTAATGAGTACACAATTTTAAATGGCAGAGTATTTCGCAGACCAGCAGTGTCATGAACTCACAAAGAAGAACAGGTATATATATAGATGTCCTAAAGCTAAACATCTTAATAAGAATAGCTATAAAACGAAATACTTTTAGTCTCCAATGCTACCGAGTATATAAAGTGATATAATATAAATATATTGAATTCACTGTTTTTTATCTAATACTCTAATTGGGAATTGGGAAATCAAAATTCACAAAGTTTGTCTGACGACCAACGAGTTATTTATATATTTCATTTCTTTTTAATTAATTAAGTTATTTAAATATTTATTTACTTGTTTATGTGTTTATTTCTATATTTCTATATTTATTTTATTTATTTAGTTACAATACCTCGCTAACTAACAAAATAATTAGAACCGCATTTCTTAGAAATGTGAAAAATGAACATATTATTGCTAGCTGTATTCCAAAAAAAAAAGAATATCCAAATAAGTAGTATTTTAATCATAAATAAAATTCTCATTTCATTTTCACTATCTGGAATGAAAAAGAATTAAAAAAAAATAAAAACAATATTATGATGAAAAATAAATGGATATAAATAAATATATGAAAATTCTAATATATTTAGGCCGGAACTCCAAATTGGATGATAATAAAATATTTTGAGATTTATAAATCTAAATTAAAATGCAGGGCCTCGTTATTGCGCTGCCGGAGTGATTGTGTTAACAGAAATAATTTTATGGTCTAATGATGTACCTTTAATGCAATTTTTGATGACTCTCGCTTGTTATATAATATTATTAATATTTTAGAATTCCTATACTAATTACCTATGAAATTTTAGTATTTTATGTAATATTACGCAACATTTAAGCATTTTTTTTCTTAATTTGAATATTTTACATTAGGAATAAGACAGAATATTATAACTTGTTTTTATAGATATATAAAAATATTATTACAAACTTTATACTTTGGCTCTAATTACTTTTGCAATATCTGTTTTTCTCTATGATATTTGAATATTTTAATCATATTTGTATATATACATACATACATATACATGGCTTCATTCCCCCTTTTTAGGGGGGTGACCGAGCCAAGAATCATGCATTCACCACGATCCACACATACTTCAACCACTCATCTTAGCTCCTTGGGGATAAAAGGTTGCCAAATTCCTCCCCCCCCCCGTTTCATACTGCTAGGGTCACCTACAAGGTAGGCGGTCAAGGATATTCTACAATGAGGTCCGATAGCGGCAGCTGGATTACCCCGCCGCTTCATTACATGGCGACTCTCTCCTCATATATCCATCCATCACACTTCACTGAGCTACCAGGTGCGAGAAATCCCTTTGGACCGTGTCACCTATACACAATCTTCCTCCACTTATCCCTATCTCTTGGATGCTCTCTTCCCTGCTCCACTGACATTCCACGTGCTCTCAGCGCCCTTTTTACGCCCTCCATCCTTCCATCTCATTCTAGGTCTTTCTCTTGCCCCATCTCCAATCATTTCTGCATGTCACACTCTCTTCACTATTCGTTCATCACTCATCCTTTGCATGTGTACAAGCCAGCTCAGCACTCTGATCTAACCTACCCGACAGTTTCCTTTCAACACCTGTTCTCTGCCTGACATCCTCATTTCTTACTGTGTCCATTCTAGACACACCAATCGTACTTCTCACACACCTCATCTCCATGGCATTAAAATTGTTCATTTCATCCACTCTTGCGTACCAAGTCTCTGCTCCATGCAATGCTGTTGACACCATCACATCTTCATATAACCTTCTCTTTGCATTTGTTCTCAAATATCTATTTCTCAATTACAGTTTTCTACATACCTAAGCTCTTAATTGCTCCCACCACTCTATGACTTACCTCTGCATCCACTCGTCCATTCCTTGATACATGCGACCCCTGATACTTAAAACTCTTAACTTCTTCAAGCAACTCCTCATTTACTCCTACATTCAATCTACCAACATTGACACTCCTCGTGCATCTCATAACTTTACTTTTATCAATTTTCTATCTCAACTTTCTTCTTTCACACACCCTAGCAAACTTAACCACCAAATGATGCAGTACATTTCCAGAATCAGCCACCAGTACAGTATTATCCGCAAATAGCAACTGATTAAAATTCCACAACCTTCAAATCTCACCCACTAGCTTCAAACCTCTGTCTAAAACCCTTTCATATACTACCCTTACCACTCCATCCATATATACATTAAACAACCATGGATGCATTACACAACATTGAAAATCCTACATTCACCTTAAATCAATCACTCATACCATTCCTGACTCTCACACATGCTCTACTATTCATGTAAAAGCTCTTCACCCTTTTCAACAAACTTCCACTTATTCCATACAGTCGCAACACACTCCACAACTCCTCTCTATCAATCCTGTCAGGCGATTTTTCTAAGTTCATAAATACCTAAAAAGTGTCCATACATTTCTCCAAGAACTTCTCAGACACCTGTCTTACCACAAGCACCTGATCCACACGACTTCTTTCTTTCCTGAACCCGCAATGTTCTTCCCCTTTCCTAATTCTTTCAATTAGCACTCTTCCACATACCTTTTCCTCTAAAACTACTACACTCATACTTATCTCCTTTCCCTTTGTAAAGTGGAACTACACATGCACTCCTCCAATCAACTGGGAACCTTCCCACTCCTGAAACATAGATTTAACAACCTAACCATTCATTCTACTGCTGCCTCCTCACCTTTTGGCAAGCATTCAACATGACACCCATCTTTACCTGATGTTTTACATGCTTTCATTGCTCTCAGGGACAAATGTACCTCCTCTTTTGTTACTTCTCTATAATTCTCATTACCTAACATTGGCATGCTCGATTCATTTCTCACAGCCACAATATCTGTCTCTCTAACATCTTCCTCATTTAGTAGTTCCTTGAAATATTCAGCCATCTCTCTCTCACCTTTATTTCATCTACCAGCAATTGCCCATCTGCTCCTTTCACCCTCTCCTCCTTACCAGACTCACTTTTCCACACACTTTTCACTTCTTTCCAAAACATTCTTTTATTCCTTTCAAAATTATCAAACAAGCTACTACCCCACTCCACATCCACTTCTCTCTTTGCCTCCCTCCCCACGCGATTCGCTAACTTCCTCTTTGGAAATTACTTTCCATACGCCTCTTTATTACCTGCCTGCAACCATACCTCAAATGCCTGCTTCTTTTCAGCCACTACTGCACTCACCTGTTCCTCTCATCATTCACTACCTTTCCTTTTACTTCCACCACTTAGTCTCCTTCTGCACACGACCTCGGCACTCTTCACGACTTCCTCCTTGAAATAGCCTCATTCTTCTTCCACTCCCTCCTCCACTTTCTCTTTCACTACATTCCACACATTTCTTAGACTACCATTATACTCAGAGTCTTTCTCATGCATATGCAGTTCACTCACTTTCAGCACTTCTCTTCTTCTCTTATTTCTCCTCTGTCTCCACTTTTCTCACACTCTCACTCTTTTCACTAAATAATGATCATATATTCCACCACTAGCTCCTCTCGGTTCATTCACATCCAACGCACTTCAAATCACCCTCCTGTCCTTCACACATGTTTCTCAATGTACATTTCTATCATTTCCTCTCCACTTTCATTCCTACCAGGTACTTCCATACTTCCCAATTACTCCATCCTCTGACTCATTCCCTTCTCTAACATTCAAATCTTCCATCAACTCCATATTCACATTCATTCCTAATTCTTCCACACTCGTTCAGTTTCATTCAAACTTCTTCTCTTTCTGCCTCACTTCCTTTATTGCCAGGGCCATATGCACTAACAAACTCCCATTCTCGCATCCCAGTCTCAATTTAGCCAATATTATTCGAGATGATACTTCTATTCCAAAACACATATATTCTTCTCTTCACTTACCAAGAGAGCAACTTCCTCTCGTCCTTTCCCTCTCTCTATATATATTACCTAAGAGCTACAAAGTGAGCATTTTTGCAGTCGTCAAAATTCCGATCCACTGTTCATTCACGGTCCTCATACATCTAATATACCATTAGGACAATGTAATTTAGAACTTTCCTTTGAAGGAAACAAAAATATAAACTTTTAAATTTCAGTCTCTTTTCATAAAACACTAGAGAAATGATTTAGCTATTTCTATTCGTATCTTAATGGAACACCCAGCTAGTAATGGTACTGTTCCATCAGTGACTCTATTCATCAAGTAGTTGCTGACTGACACTGACAGGAGCTAGTACAAAAGTATCAAAGATACACTTTTCTTCTAATGCCAAGTGATTCTGACCAAAAAATGCTGTACGAAGCGCTGAAAAGATATGAACTTGAGACCTTGTAGGTGCAAGCCAAGCACCAATTCCGCTAACAACCAAAATGAGACAGTCTTGGATAACATTTAAGACTATAATAGCAACCTAAGTAACTTTGGTTATACTTATGAACAAAGAACATTACACATTTTCAGGCAATGATTACCTTCACATTCCCCAGTTAGGAAAATTTTAATATTTAATGTAATATTCAGGTTAGGCTAGGTTAGGTTAGTTAGGTTAAGTCATTCCTTGGGAACGAGTTGGCTAGTGCAGTTAAAGCTTTGTTGTTGTTTTAGATATGTTCTTAGTGTTTAGGTATAGTTTTCACACCCTGGTGGTGTGACAGTTAAATATACCGAATTTTTAAAAATGTGGTAAAATTAAAAATACCCCCCAAAAATGAGACTGCAGAAATTGTTCAATATCTATAACATTATTTACACGTTTTTTGCGTCACTATTAAACCCTATTAAAGAGGGATTACACAGACAGATTGGAGGTGGAGAAATAAGGCTGGCTGCCCTTCCTAACGCCTCGCGGAGCACTCGATCGCAGATCTGTCACCTTCACAGTCAGGTATTCTTACCTCTAGGCTCCTGCGGTTTCCTTTCATCTGTAACACAACTGAACTCTTCTAATTCCTATTCAAATCTTACATTAATATCCCATTAAGATATAGAAACAACAAATAATGGATTGACTTTAAATAAGAAAAACAACATAGCGTACATTAAAAAAAATAAATTGGTTTGATTCTAAAACGAGACAATATTTAACTAATAACGCAAAAAATACTCGATAATGAAATCACATTAAATTTTTTCATGCACATCACAAATGAATTGCTTTAATGCCCATTAAGAAAAGTTTTAAATATTCCATTAACACCACACCAACTAAGTTAAAATATAAGAACAACAAAAGCAAAAGAGAATTTTCATTAATCCGCAAAAGAGTAACATTATATTACATTTTTCTTAAATTTCAAATAAATAGTTCTACATCCTAAATAAAATCTACAATACTATCTCAAATACAATCACACTTACTAATTCGGTTATCAGTAAAACAGGAAATTTGCTTTTTTTGCAACAGTAAGCAACTAGAACGTAAAATTCAACAACACAAACTAGAAAAAATTCTTTTGATTTTTGGACGTGAGATTCCTGTTCAGATTTTCACGCAAAGTTCTATTGCCTGGAGACCGGCGCTCATTAAAGAGTGCGCAAAGTTTTGATTTGGGTAAGAGACTCCGCAGGGGAAACTACCGTTCTAAAAGTTAAATAACTAAAGAACTGAATTTTATTTGCAATTTTCAAATATTATTACTTGAATTAAAGAGTGGTTTTCTCTTTATATAAAATAATTATGATGATATTTGAATATAATGCATATCTGCTTCATTAAAAATGGAAACATTAAAAATTGGAACATTTTAGCCAATCTTCCATGATTTTTAGATCATAAAATAAGAATGTACGAGGATATGCAGTGCTCATTTTCAGCTTTTAGGGAGAATAATAATAATAATAATAATAATAATAATAATAATAATAATAATAATAATAATAATAATAATAATAATAATAATAATAATAATAATAACAATAATAATTGTTACCTCATCTCTGCCTTGCCCTTAACCTTTTCCTTTCTCTTCGTTTTGGTATTTTCTCGTGCCCGGGCCTTTGTTGATGAGGGCAGTTTCTGCCTGTCCCGGTGTCACACTCTTAAAAAAAAAAATTATATATGTGCGTAATTGTAATTTTTTACCTAATTATTATTACCTAGCTTTGCTTACGGGAAAGAGCCCCATACTCTTAATTTTCCGTTTCCTGGTATGTTCCAGATTAAAAGGACTTTTTAAATATGATGCATAGTGCCACTGATATCGATTTAGCGCATTTCTTAAGTACATAAGGGATATATCATAAGGACTGTAGCTTTATGGGCATCTAAGTCTATCAGCGCTTTGCGTAGCTCTGTGGCTGAAAAGATGATGTTCTCTAATACCGGCTTATAAGCTCGTATAACTGCAATCTGAGGGGGTGGGGTATTTTCGGCTGTAAATACTGACTGAAACTCGTTGTTCAGTTTTTCGCAGATCTCTTCATCCGTCTCAGTGATGCTCCTATCCTCTCTCTTTAGCTTTAAAACCTGTTCTTTTACCTTCAGTTTTCCTCTGATAAAACTTGGGGTTTTCTTTAGCCATCTTAGTGATATCCCTTTCATAGTCCCTCTCTGCCTCTCTTGTTTTACTTAGGTAATAATTTCTTGTCCTTAGCTATCTTACACTCATTAGTGCACCATTTCTCTCTGGCATGAATAACTGTGTGTGTGGTGTGTGTGTGTGTTTTGTGTGTGATTACCTAATTGTGTTTACGGGAAAGAGCCCAAAGCTCGTATCTTCCCGTCTCCTGATCGCTTCCACTTTTAGTGATACTTATCATACCTGTCCTTAAAACTATGGATTGAGATAGCATTAACTACCTCCTCGCTTAGCCAATTCCAATTATCAACTACTCTTACACTGAAAAAGTATTTCCTTACATCCTGCAAAGAAGTTTTCTTACGAAGCTTCAAACTATGACCTCTAGTTCTAGAGCCACCCATATCAAAATATCCATCCCTATCCACTCTATCATAACCATGAAGGAATTTAAAGACTGTCACCATATCCCCCCTCACTCTTCTAGCTTCGAGTGATGGTAAGTCTAATTCCCTCAGCCTCTCATCATAACTGAGATTGCGTATTTCTGGCACCAGTTTCGTGGCATGTCTTTGAACTTTTTCAAGCTTAGCTATGTGCTTTTTCAAGTGCGGATTCCAAAAGGGGGCTGCATATTCGAGTTTTGGCCTCACATAGGTTACATAAATATTTCTGAACATTTCCTTGTCCATGTGCCTGAAGGCTACCCTTACATTTGATAAGAATGCATATGTGTGTGTGTGTGTGTGTGTGTGTGTGTGTGTGTGTGTGTGTGTGTGTGATTACCTAATTGTGATTACCTAATTGTGTTTACGGCAAAGAGCCCAAAGCTCGTATCTTCCCGTCTCCTGATCGCTTCCATTTTATACTTAGTGATACTTATCATACCTGTCCTTAAAACTATGGATTAAGATAGCATTAACTACCTCCTCGCTTAGCCAATTCCAATTATCAACTACTCTTACACTGAAAAAGTATTTCCTTACATCCTGCGAAGAAGTTTTCTTGCGAAACTTCAAACTGTGACCTCTAGTTCTAGAGCAGTGTGATTACCTAATTGTGATTACCTAATTGTGTTTACGGGAAAGAGCCCAAAGCTCGTATCTTCCCGTCTCCTGATCGCTTCCATTTTATACTTAGTGATACTTATCATACCTGTCCTTAAAACTATGGATTGAGATAGCATTAACTACCTCCTCGCTTAGCCAATTCCAATTATCAACTACTCTTACACTGAAAAAGTATTTCCTTACATCCTGCGAAGAAGTTTTCTTACGAAGCTTCAAACTATGACCTTTAGTTCTAGAGCCAGCCATATCAAAATATCGATCCCTATCCACTCTATCATAACCATGAAGGAATTTAAAGACTGTCACCATATCCCCCCTCACTCTTCTAGCTTCGAGTGATGGTAAGTCTAATTCCCTCAGCCTCTCATCATAACTGAGATTGCGTATTTCTGGCACCAGTTTCGTGGCATGTCTTTGAACTTTTTCAAGCTTAGCTATGTGCTTTTTCAAATGCGGATTCCAAAAGGGGGCTGCATATTCGAGTTTGGGCCTCACATAGGTTACATAAATATTTCTGAACATTTCCTTGTCCATGTGCCTGAAGGCTACCCTTACATTTGATAAGAATGCATATGTGTGTGTGTGTGTGTGTGTGTGTGTGTGTGTGTGTGTGTGTGTGTGTGTGTGTGTGTGTGTGATTACCTAATTGTGATTACCTAATTGTGTTTACGGGAAAGAGCCCAAAGCTCGTATCTTCCCGTCTCCTGATCGCTTCCATTTTATACTTAGTGATACTTATCATACCTGTCCTTAAAACTATGGATTAAGATAGCATTAACTACCTCCTCGCTTAGCCAATTCCAATTATCAACTACTCTTACACTGAAAAAGTATTTCCTTACATCCTGCGAAGAAGTTTTCTTACGAAACTTCAAACTGTGACCTCTAGTTCTAGAGCAGTGTGATTACCTAATTGTGATTACCTAATTGTGTTTACGGGAAAGAGCCCAAAGCTCGTATCTTCCCGTCTCCTGATCGCTTCCATTTTATACTTAGTGATACTTATCATACCTGTCCTTAAAACTATGGATTGAGATAGCATTAACTACCTCCTCGCTTAGCCAATTCCAATTATCAACTACTCTTACACTGAAAAAGTATTTCCTTACATCCTGCGAAGAAGTTTTCTTACGAAGCTTCAAACTATGACCTTTAGTTCTAGAGCCAGCCATATCAAAATATCGATCCCTATCCACTCTATCATAACCATGAAGGAATTTAAAGACTGTCACCATATCCCCCCTCACTCTTCTAGCTTCGAGTGATGGTAAGTCTAATTCCCTCAGCCTCTCATCATAACTGAGATTGCGTATTTCTGGCACCAGTTTCGTGGCATGTCTTTGAACTTTTTCAAGCTTAGCTATGTGCTTTTTCAAATGCGGAATCCAAAAGGGGGCTGCATATTCGAGTTTTGGCCTCACATAGGTTACATAAATATTTCTGAACATTTCCTTGTCCATGTGCCTGAAGGCTACCCTTACATTTGATAAGAATGCATATGTGTGTGTGTGTGTGTGTGTGTGTGTGTGTGTGTGTGTGTGTGTGTTGTGATTACCTAATTGTGATTACCTAATTGTGTTTACGGGAAAGAGCCCAAAGCTCGTATCTTCCCGTCTCCTGATCGCTTCCATTTTATACTTAGGGATACTTATCATACCTGTCCTTAAAACTATGGATTAAGATAGCATTAACTACCTCCTCGCTTAGCCAATTCCAATTATCAACTACTCTTACACTGAAAAAGTATTTCCTTACATCCTGCGAAGAAGTTTTCTTACGAAACTTCAAACTGTGACCTCTAGTTCTAGAGCAGTGTGATTACCTAATTGTGATTACCTAATTGTGTTTACGGGAAAGAGCCCAAAGCTCGTATCTTCCCGTCTCCTGATCGCTTCCATTTTATACTTAGTGATACTTATCATACCTGTCCTTAAAACTATGGATTGAGATAGCATTAACTACCTCCTCGCTTAGCCAATTCCAATAATCAACTACTCTTACACTGAAAAAGTATTTCCTTACATCCTGCGAAGAAGTTTTCTTACGAAGCTTCAAACTATGACCTTTAGTTCTAGAGCCAGCCATATCAAAATATCGATCCCTATCCACTCTATCATAACCATGAAGGAATTTAAAGACTGTCACCATATCCCCCCTCACTCTTCTAGCTTCGAGTGATGGTAAGTCTAATTCCCTCAGCCTCTCATCATAACTGAGATTGCGTATTTCTGGCACCAGTTTCGTGGCATGTCTTTGAACTTTTTCAAGATTAGCTATGTGCTTTTTCAAATGCGGATTCCAAAAGGGGGCTGCATATTCGAGTTTTGGCCTCACATAGGTTACATAAATATTTCTGAACATTTCCTTGTCCATGTGCCTGAAGGCTACCCTTACATTTGATAAGAATGCATATGTGTGTGTGTGTGTGTGTGTGATTACCTAATTGTGATTACCTAATTGTGTTTACGGGAAAGAGCCCAAAGCTCGTATCTTCCCGTCTCCTGATCGGTTCCATTTTTAGACTTAGTGATATTTATCATACCTGTCCTTAAAACTATGGATTGAGATAGCATTAACTACCTCCTCGCTTAGCCAATTCCAATTATCAACTACTCTTACACTGAAAAAGTATTTCCTTACATCCTGCAAACAAGTTTTCTTCCGAAGCTTCAAACTATGACCTCTAGTTCTAGAGCCAGCCATATCGAAATATCGATCCCTATCCACTCTATCATAACCATGAAGGAATTTAAAGACTGTCACCATATCCCCCCTTACTCTTCTAGCTTCGAGTGATGGCAAGTCTAATTCCCTCAGCCTCTCATCATAACCGAGATTGCGTATTTCTGGCACCAGTTTCGTGGCATGTCTTTGAACTTTTTCAAGCTTAGCTATGTGCTTTTTTAAGTGCGGATTCCAAAAGGGGGCTGCATATTCGAGTTTTGGCCTCACATAAGTTACATAAATATTTCTGAACATTTCCTTGTCCATGTGCCTGAAGGCTACCCTTACATTTGATAAGAATGCATATGCTGCCCTTACTACGCCATTTATATGTATTTCTGGAGACAAATCTGCCAGTATGTTTACTCCTAGATCTCTCTCATTTTCTGTCTCTTGAAGTTGTACTCCAGCCACCGAGTAGTCAAGCTTGGGCCTTCTTGCACTTGTACCCATTCTCATTACCTTACATTTTGAGGTATTGAATTTCATTAGCCACTTTTCTGACCACTCATGCAGATTATTTAGATCCTCCTGAAGTTCTCTACCATTGTTCTCGTTTTTTACTTTCTTCACAATCTTTGCATCATCTGCAAACATATTCATGAATGAATTTACAGACTCTGGTAGGTCATTTACATATACAAGGAACAAAAGTGGCCCTAAAACTGAACCCTGTGGAACTCCACTACTAACTCTTCTCCATTCAGACACTGAGTGTCTTACTCTAACCCTCTGTTCCCTTCCTTCTAAGTAAGTTTTTATCCATTCCAAGACATTTCCACCTATTCTAGCCATTGATTGCAGCTTCCTAATAAGTCTCCCATGTGGAACAGTGTCAAGCGCTTTCTGGAAGTCTAGGAATATGCAATCTGCCCAGCCCTCTCTTTCCTGTAAGATTTGGCTTACCTCATCATAAAATTCTAATGAGTTTGTTACTGTTGATCTTCCTTCTCTGAAGCCATGTTGCCTCACTGACAAAAAGTTGAAGGATTCCAAGTGAAGAGAGATATGTTTCCTTAGTAGTTTCTCCATAAGTTTGCAAACTATGCTGGTCAAGGAAACTGGTCTATAGTTCAGAGCCGTATCCCTCCTTCCCTTTTTGAAGATAGGTATCACATTTGCTTGTTTCCAGCATCTTGGAATCTCCCCCGACTCCAGTGACTCCTTAAATATGATACTTAGTGCCACTGATATTGTGTTTGCGCATTTTTTAAGCACATGAGGGGATATGTCATCAGGACCTGTAGCTTTATGAACATCTAAATCCATCAGCGCTTTGCATACCTCTGTGGCTGTAAGGTTGATGCTCTCTAATACCGGCCCTTGAGCTTCTATCACTGCAATCTCAGGGGGTGGGGTATTTTCTACTGTAAATACTGACTGAAACTCCTTGTTCAATTCTTTGCAGATCTCTTCGTCCGTCTCAGTGATGCTTCCATCCGCTCTCTTTAGCCTTAAAACCTGTTCTTTTACCTTCAGTTTTCCTCTGATAAAGCTGTGGAAAAGCTTGGGATTTTCTTTAGCCTTCCTGGTGATGTCCCTCTCATAATCTCTCTCTGCCTCTCTCCTTTTACTTAGGTAGTCATTTCTTGCTCTTTTGTAGGTTTGCCAGGCATTTATGTTTTTTCTCCTCCTATACCTTTTCCAGCATTTGTCTCTCCACTACTTAGCTCTTTTACACCCATTATCAAACCATTTCTCTCTGGCATTAATTACACCTACTTTGGTGACAGGTATGCAGCAATCTACTATCTTCCCATATTTCTCACAAAAGATGTCATACATTTCTTGTACAGATTTGTTGTAAAATAAGGTTCTCCAGTCAATAACTGCAAAACGCTCATTCATTTTGATGTAATCTCCTTTCGGATAGTTCCTCCTCATGTCCTCAGTGCCTCTACTCTCAGGAAGAATGTCTTCAATGATATACTCCATCAACAACACACAGTGGTCACTCTTTCCAATTGGTGGTTCATACTCAATATTTTCAATATCCAACACATTATCTGTGAACACCAGATCAAGTAGTGATGGCTCATCCCCACCCCTGGCTCTTGTTGGTTCCATTACATGTTGGTGTAGGAAATTCCCTTGTACGCAATCTAGGAATCTTGCCCCAAATGAGTCCTCACCACTGTGTGGGTCAAGATTTATCCAATCTATCTCTTTATGATTAAAGTCACCCATAATCAAAATCCTACATTTTTTCTCCCGCGCCATGTTAACAACTGAGTTTATGACTTCAATCGTACCTATATGACTTTCCTCATAAATTTCAAGCCTATTTTGGTTCCTTGGTGGGTTGTATACAACAGTTATTATAATGCTCTCTGACTCAGTATTTATGCGAGCAACAAGAAATTCCCTGAACTCACTTTCTATAGCCAAGTTTATTTCTTCAACTTGAATCCTCTCACTTATGAGCAGTGCTATCCCTCCACCAGTCCTCTCAGATCTTTCGACCCTTAGCATTCTGAAGCCCTTAGGAAAAACTGTGACACTGTTTATGTCCTCACTCAACTTAGTCTCTGTAATTGCTACTATATCTGCCTTACTGTTGTGAATCCTATCTTTTAATTCTACTGCCTTACCAGCTAATCCATCAGCATTTGTGTATAACAATCTTAATGAGGCCCCATCCCCTGATCTTCTGTCATTATCTTCTTTATCTCCCCTTTGTCTGGAAGTATTCTGTAACGAAAATTTTTCTTCTCTTCTTCATTTCTTTCATCATTTAACCTTCTTGCCTCTTGCAACAAGTTTTTGATCTTTCCCATCTCTTCCTGTGTTCTGTATCGTCTAATGAACACTTCTTTGCATTCTTGAAGGTCTTTTAGACTTTTTTTTCTCAACAATATTTCCCTACATGTCTCCCCTCTCTCAAAGGTTACTTTTGTTGGTCTCGGCTTTCCTTCCCTCGAATATTTACCTAGTTGGTGTATGTTTACAATATCCTCAGGACCACATACTACTCCAAGCTTTCTTATCAGGTCTACAACGTTAGCTTTATTTTCTTCAAGTCTCCCCTGCCATGTTGGCTCCCGGGATTCACTTATGCCTGAGATTACCACTGTCTTCTCCTTATCAAGTGCCTGTCTGATGAGTGGGTTTGCCCTTTCCATCACAACGTCTTTCATTTTTTCGATTACTGTCTCTTTATAGTCAACTGTTTGTATGTTTTCCAGTGCCACCACCTTTACAGCCTCTTTTACTGCCACATTCCCCTTTAGTGCATCAGCAAAGGACGTTTTCATGGCATCATTTTCCATATTCAGCTCCTGGAACTCTTTTCTGAACTGTTCAATGTTTTCCTTAATCTGAACATTCCAAGCAGCAATCTCGTCTCTCTCAGAAGAGAGCAGTGAACTAACATCTAATTCCTTTATGTTGTCATTTAGCTGTTTGTTTTTATCTTCTTGTTTAGAAATTCTAGATTCTAGTTGACTCTTTTCCCCTTCCAGCTTCTTTATTCTTTTTTCTAGTTCCTTTCTCTCCTGCCCTTGTGCTTTATTTGCTTCCTCCAAAGATCTTATTTGTTCTCTGAGTGTTTCATTTTCTTTCATTTCTCCATCCATATTCCGAATTTTATCATCAAGGCTTGTAACCATTTCCTCTAACTTCTTGATTCTCTGTTTAAGTCCTCTGATGACTACCCCTTCTCCCGACCCATGGGTGGGAGAGGTTTGGGACAGAGATGGCTTCATTTTTATGTTCTCCCTCTCACAGAATATAGAAAGAAGACGAGAAAGAGGAAAAAAAAAAAAAAGAGAAAAACTTCTAATTTACCTTCACACAGAATTTTTATATCTCCATATAAGTGCTATTTAGTGACTCAGTTTGTCTCCTTTCTGGTAACACACATCTTAACTTAAAAACTTGACCATGGTAATTTAAGTATAAAAAGAAAAAGAAAAACAAAAGTCAAACCTGAAGGAAAATTCGAATTTGTGTTCGAGGTGGCACCCACCTGTTTCTGTTATATATTCTTCCTAACTGATAAACTGACTTGCTAACCAAGATATGTTATCACGGGATTTAGACTTTACATTTAACTCAATATATATACAAAATAACAAAATAGCAAAAGAGAAAGCTAAAAGAAAAGCAAAAAAAATGAAGAAAATAGGACTGCTGTACTACTTGGCAACTTAACTCAGTACTGTTGACAGGTGGGTATTTGGTAATTTTTTTTTCTTTTATTATTCAATTTTTTCGTGTATCAAACTAACTAACTAGTTAATATAAATGGGAAGGATACTGATTTTAACAATATATAGAACCACAGGATCAGGTAAAAACGGCTTAAGAGCTTTCCCCAGTTTACACAAAAAATTAGGTAATGTGGTGTGATGGCTCCACGTCTGGCAACTCTTCTAGATTTTCCTCAAGGCAGAAACTGGACGGCAGCTTCTCTCTCTTCCTCACGAAAAAGTTCTCAATTTTTTTCCTTTAATATGAACAGTCTCGTCTTACAACAAATATTAGTTTTTGTACTCACAATACTCTGCAGGATTTCAAATTTATGGAAATTATGGTAAAGTTTTCCACTAAGCACTTTAGTCACTCGAAACAGTTAAAAATATAAGAGGAGCAATTCCGTGTGTCACTGAACGCGCGGTGTGTGTGTGTGTGTGTGTGTGTGTGTGTGTGTGTGTGTGTGTGTGTGTGTGTGTGTGTGTGTGATTACCTAATTGTGATTACCTAATTGTGTTTACGGGAAAGAGCCCAAAGCTCGTATCTTCCCGTCTCCTGATCGCTTCCATTTTATACTTAGTGATACTTATCATACCTGTCCTTAAAACTATGGATTGAGATAGCATTAACTACCTCCTCGCTTAGCGAATTCCAATTATCAACTACTCTTACACTGAAAAAGTATTATAGTATGTGTGTGTGTGTGTGTGTGTGTGTGTGTGTGTGTGTGTGTGTGTGTGTGTGTGCGTGAGAGAGAGAGAGAGAGAGAGAGAGAGAGAGAGAGAGAGAGAGAGAGAGAGAGAGAGAGAGAGAGAGAGAGAGTGTGTGTGGAGGATTCCAGGCTTCAGTGCCTGAAGGGACAGCTTCATCCAGAAGTTTGTGATTATCTTCGGGAAAGAATCTGTCGTAGCTTTCGGTCATTGTCTAAAAATACTGTAACGTCAATGTTTTCACCACACTTCTACCGTTCTTTTCTTTTGGTTAGGGGACAGGATGTCCATATATATGAACACACGAACACTTATGCATACATATAAAATAAAATATATTGTATATGTTAAAACAATATACATTACATAACAAAGTCATCTAGAGGAGTAATAAAATATTCCTCGTAAGTTTTCTTACTACTGAAAATATATCAGTAACGTGTCCACTCAATGCTTTCTCTTAAAACACTTTATATTTTTTGTTTTTTTATGCCTGGAATAGATATTTTTGAGTGTGACACCGGGACAGGCAAGAAAATTGCCCTCGATTGGCCCGGGCACTATAAATATATTGAAACAAAGAAAAAGTAGAAGTTTAAGGACAAGCCAGAAATAAGAGACTTTTTTTATAGGTGTGACACCAGGAGAGACCAAAAAAAAAAAAAAAACTCTGCCCTCATCAATAAAGGTCTGGGCAAAGGAAAAACATTAAGATATATGAAAAGAAAAAGGCTATGGACAAAGCAGAGATGAGGTAATGATACACAAAGGAAAAGGAGAGACTGAAAAATTAATCAAAGTACTGAGGATCTAGAAATATGGAGTTTTAGGCCTTGGATGATGATAAATCCGCTTTTTGAAGGAAGATAGGTTATAAGAACTATGAAAGACAGATGGAGGAAGAGAGTTCCAGAGTCTGGAGATAGATGGGAAGAAGCAGTCGCTGCACCAACCAATCCACGAGCAACAAATCTCCACACAGTACCTGTGAGACGAGGTCGCTTGGCGAGTGTTACGCGGCCTCAGCAGTGGGGGAGGGATGCAACTCACAAACTCATCAAAGCAGTGATGGAAGTAGTAGCGAGAGAAAAGAGAAAAGGATGATACCCCAAGGAGAAGAGAAAGAAAATCCTGATTAGAAGAAAGAGAAGGATCATTAATGAGTATCCAAATTTTTGGATGCAGATTTAGAAATTTGGAATATTTGATTCCTCAAAAACAATCTAGAGGCTATATGGATCCCCAATATGTAGAAAAAATTATAAGTGTAAATATCGTTAGTTTTGAGGACAATAGTGTTATCAGTAGGAAAAGAGGATAAAAAAATAGTCAGATACCATCTTGGAGGCATTAAATTTGACTAAATTTTGGGTGCCCCAGTCAGATACCCTCTGCAATTTGGAGTTGAGAGTAGAAGAACGAGTTATACGAGCCTGATTACGAGTAGCAGATGAAGGTTGTGAAGAAAAGGCAGGGGAAAAGTGAAGGGTAGAAACGTCTTCACATAGGAAAAGGAGAGGCTGAAAAAATAGCTGACGCAATGTAGATCTAGAGATATGTCAGGATTAGTCCCTATTATGATTGTAAATTCGCTTTTTGAAGGAAGATAGATTATTAGATTTAGGAAATATAGAAGGAGGAAGACAGCTCCAGAATCTAGAGGAGCATGGGAAGAAGTAGTGGTTGCACCAACCAATCCTCGAGCTCTAAATCTCAACACAGTACCTACGAGACGAGGTTGCTTGGCAAGTGTTACAGGGCTTTAGCAAGGAGGAGAGATGCAATCTGTCAACTCACCAGAGCAATGATGGAAGTAGTAACGATAGAAAAGAGAAAAGCATGATACCTTACGGTGCAGAGAAAGTAAATCAAGATTCCAAGTAAGAGAGTGGTCATTAGGGAGCTTGATTATATTGGATTTAAGCATATCACGAAGATAAGTATAAGAAGAAGCACCTCAGGTGTGGAAGCAATATTCTTAGCAGGGTTGGATTAGACCTTTACAGATTTTAAGTAACTGGAAAGAGGAAAAGTAATGACTGACACGAAACAGAACCCCCAATTTTTTAGATGCAGATTTAGAAATTTGGATAATGTGACTTCCCCAAGACGAGTAAAAGGACATCTGGATTCTTTATATTTTAAGAGAATTAAGATGGTAAATATCATTTCGAAGACAATAATTATAACAATAATAATAATAATAATAATAATAATAATAATAATAATAATAATAATAACAATAATAATAATGAAAATAATAATAATAATAATAAGAATAATAATAATAATAATAATAATAATAATGATAATAATAATAATAATAATAATAATAATAATAATAATAATAATAATAATAATAATAATAATAATAATAATAATAATAATAATAATAATAATAATAATAATAATAATAATAATAATATATTATTATTATTATATTAATAATAACCTTTATTTCCATTATACAATGGGTATTCGTCAGCCGGGGCAAACCCCAACCCCCCACTGTGGTGCCCAATCACAGCAGTAACCTGTCAGTAAACAGCTTAAACTCTCGGTCTTGGACGGGAACCGATAATGCGAAGCCAGCGTGTTAGGCACTCAAGAGGAGGAAATAAAAAGATAATTAGAAACTGTGTCTTGGAGGCATTTAAGTTAACTAAATTTTGGGTGCCCTACTCAGATACCCTCTGAAAATCAGAGTTTAGAGTTGCAGAGAGAGGGACACGAGACTGATTGCAAGTAGTAGATGAAAGTTGTAAAGAGGAGGCAGAAGAAACACGACGGGGTAGAACTGTCAGCATAGGCGTGGAGAAAAGAGGAGGATGGGGACTGGAGAAGATCGTTGATGAAGAGAAGGAAAGGAATGGGTGAAAGAACAGAGTCATATGGAAAACCACTGATAAATGGAATAATCTAGACGTTGTGCCATCAACAAACGCAGATATAACACGGTCAGAAAGAAAACTGCAAAGCAGAGAACAGAGGGAAGAGGCAAAGCAATAAGCAGGAAGGAAGTATGACCAACAGAGTCTTGTGCCAAACTCTGCCAGAAGCCGTAGAGATATCAAGGACGACAACAAAAGATTTCCCATAGTTCTTCACAGACAATAGACATACATGAGTGAAATAGGACAGGAGGTTACCAATGGAGATTGCCTTGCAGAAGCTGTACTGGTGATCGGGAAAAGCGAGTTAGATTCAAGATGCTTCAAGAAGTGAAAATTAAGCAAAGTTTTGAATAATTTAGCGATAGCAGAGGTTAGGGCAATAGGTCCATAGTTGGAAGGACTAGTGTGGTTACCCTACCTAGGAAGAGGCTGAATTAGAGCATGCTTCCAAGATGAAGGATAGCTACTGGCTGAGAGAATGAATTGAAAAAGACCTCAAAGCACGTGAGCCAGTTCATTTGCTAACTCCTTACAGAACCATGCAGTGATTCCGTCATGTCCGGATGACTTGTTCATCCCAAGAAAGAGAAGAACCTTTTAGACTTTTCGTGAAGAAAGAAAAAGGGATTGCATAGGGATAAAGAGGGGTAAAGTACGAGGGACAGGTGTGCTGGAAGCGCTTACAGAAAAGATGGCAGAAACTTGAGAGCCAAAGAGAGTGGTTTTGTTAGTGGGAGAACAAGCTATAGAACCATCAGAACAAATAAGGTTTGGGACAACTGAGTTACAGAAGTTTTTGGAGAGGTTTTTGGCTAAGGACCAGAAACATTTATAAGTGGGAGAGGATTAAAGGTTACCAATTTTCCTTCTTAAAAAGGAAGCTTTAGATCTTCGATTCTAAGAATTGAAGAGATTCCTAGCTGTAATAAAAGCGAGCTAGTTATATCAAAAGGAGTGAATTGCTGGTGCGACCGGTATGCCCGATCCCTGGCCTGAATAGCCATGGAGCAGGCACGGTCAAACCAAGGATTAGGGGGAGAAAAAGTTTTCATAGAGGAAGGGATGAACGCCTTCATTCCCAAGCTTATGATATCGACAGCTTTTAGGGCAATATTTTTAGGGTTGCAGGTACAAGAGCAATAGTCCTCACATATGAAGTCAAAGGAAATGTTACACAAATCCTCTCATTGGGTATGCTTGAAGTGCCAAAAGCTGCATTGAGTAGGAGGAAATAATGAAAAAGGAGCGAATATGGAAGAGATTGAGATAAAAAAGAGATAAGATTTACCTGAAAAAGAGAGTACAGAATGTGAATAGTTTGAAGGATTAGAAGTAAAGAATCAGTCAAGAGTGTTAGCTGCATGGTCGTGGCGATCGGGAACACTAGTAGGATCTTTGTCACTCTGTTCTAGATCGTGAGTAACAAAGAAAACAGGGCTTCACTTCCTCCCACTTCAGTATCAGAAGAATGAAACCACTCACTGTGGAGTATATCGAGGTCTCCAATATAGAGAGGTCTCATGGTAAGATGACAGATATTCGATGAAGGACACAAAGGCAGTGGAGTTAGGAAAGCATCAGCAGAAGCAAAGAAATATAGTGGTAATGGAGAGCGAAATCTTCAGTCAAAGAACATCAGAGTCAGGAGATTCAAGGTCCATGAGCCTTGCAATAGGAGTGTTAGTGTTAGAGTAGGCACAGATTCCACCTTTAGGACGAAAACAAGAATACAGGTAATAGTGAGAAATATGAAATGTTTCAGGAGATGTGCGACAATATAATTGGGTTTTAGATAGAAAGAGGTGGTTAGGGAGACGTACCTAAGTGCTGTTCCACAGAAGAGAGTTTGGAGTTCAGACCACGAATGTTTGAAAAGTTAAGAGAGAAAGAAGCAGATCAATCAGTCGGTGTAAAGTTTTGGGCAGAACCATTACTACCACCAAGCGTGTCTACCCTCACGCCAACAATGGAGTCAGCACAATCCCCGGAGAT
This sequence comes from Halocaridina rubra, assembly GCA_037179515.1. NCBI lineage: Eukaryota > Metazoa > Arthropoda > Malacostraca > Decapoda > Atyidae > Halocaridina > Halocaridina rubra. Next base: position 23,076 of record JAXCGZ010015685.1, on the reverse strand, counting down.
TTTTAGTACCCCTCTATGCCCGGTACAGGGGGCCATAAACTGTGAGCCTTCCATCATTATTGAAAAAAAGGCAAGTGTTGCGACTTGTCAAATGTAATGGTATAGTGAGAGATGTGTAACAAATAAGCCAGAATATTAATTAATTTAGAAGAAGCTTAATATTCTTTACAGTTCACGAAAAAATAGCATATGTACTTCAGTGTCTATATAAGTGGATTTACGTAATTAAAATAAATCAGACCGTTGGAGTCACTCTCTATAAAATTTCGTGTCTCACAGTTAACTCTTTCCAGTAACTCACGCATCTAGATTATCATTATTTACAATTCATGATTAACCTCATGTAAAGTAATATATAAATATTTATCAATTTTCTTCATACTTCTCACTATTAGCCATTATAATTTATGGAAATTGTTCAGACGTAGGCGTGCTAACTCGCTTTGGAGTTATTCAAAGAATTATGCATATATTCTATCCAAAACTCATTATTAATATAATATAACGGTATTCTTCAATTTTACCCACATGCACACGCTTTCCTAGCAAATGTAAGGGTAACCTTCGGGAACCATG
>JAXCGZ010015685.1:12500-15000 GCA_037179515.1 Halocaridina rubra | reverse complement strand
CAAACAAAATAAAGATATAATAGAAAAAAAGAGAGACGGAAAGAAGGAATGAGATTTTTAGGCCTACCTTTATAATTTCCATTAGACCATAAAACAGTATCACACCACAGGTTGAAAAATTCTGGATACTGCAAGGTAAAAGTCTTGCTATCTTCTTCTGTGGATAAAATTTGCATGCAACTAGTCTGTGAGTGAGTGTGTGTGTGTATGCTTGTTTGCTGTTTCTTTTATATCTTAAAAAATGGTAGTAGAAATGGTGCAATAGGCATCTGTGGGGTATTATTATTGCTTAGTATTATTGTGGTTTCTATAAATGAACAACTTGTAATCAACTTTAGTGGCATTTAGTTACTAATTTTCAATACACGTGAAGGGCTTTTGAAGGCTTCAAACTGCAGTAGAGAGAGAGAAAGAGAGAGAGAGAGAGAGAGAGAGAGAGAGAGAGAGAGAGAGAGAGAGAGAGAGAGAGAGAGAGAGAGAGAGAGAGAGAGAGAGAGAGAGAGAGAGAGAGACTATCTAAAATATTTTTTAAAGTGAAATTTATTGAATAGCTTTTCCATTTATAAACAAGCATATCACGCCATTCCATAAGAAAAAAAAACTCAAAACATTCAACTGCAACAATTATGAACAGCTGAAAATCACAAACACTTGAAAATTCCATATTTGAAGTTTGCTGAACCGTCTTTATTGTATGGAAGCCTCTGGGATAGATCTCTGACATTTCCAGGCATTCACCGACGGCTGTTCCAAGCTTTGCTCAGTTGTTGGCTGGAGGTCCCTGAAGAAAACGGCAGAGAATACTCTCTCTCTCTCTCTCTCTCTCTCTCTCTCTCTCTCTCTCTCTCTCTCTCTCTCTCTCTCTCTCTCTCTCTCTCTCTCTCTCTCTCTCTCTCTATATATATATATATATATATATATATATATATATATATATATATATATATATATATATATATATATATATATATATTATATATATATATATATATATATATATATTATATATATATATATATATATATATATATATATATATATATATATATATATCTATATATATATATATATATATATATATATATATATATATATATATATATATATATATATATATATATATATATATATATATATCTTTCGATATATATATATTATATATATATATATATATATATATATATATATATATATATATATATATATATATATATATATATATATATATATATATATATATATATATATATATATACAGTATATATATATATATATATATATATATATATATATATATATATATATATATATATATATATATATATATATATATATATATATATATATATATATATATATATCGCTGTCAATCTCACTTTTAAACTCTCTCTCTCTCTCTCTCTCTCTCTCTCTCTCTCTCTCTCTCTCTCTCTCTCTCTCTCTCTCTCTCTCTCTTGCTATATTCTCTTTGGTGTTCAGCCAACCGCTGGATCCCTTCTGTGCTTACCTCCAAGCTCTTCTCCAACTTCGAGTGGAATCTAAGTAAACCCAGAATCGCCTATCCAAACTGCTGTATGGGAAGTCTAAGCTTTTGGTGCATTCATTTATCGTTTGTCAAATATACTGCACATCTCAAGCTTGAAAGAGGATTATTATTTCTTCAAATAACATTATTTTTCAATATCTAACTTTAAAATCATCCGAGTCGCATAACAAAATAAGGAAGCAAAAGAACGCTTTAAGCCTGAAAACCTGAAAACAAAGTAAGATAGAATAAACATTCATACCCTTAATTGCCCATTTAAAACTTGAAACCTTGAAAATATGTGAATTCCTTCTCGCATACTAGAGTCTATATATATATATATATATATATATATATATATATATATATATATATATATATATATATATATATATATATATATATATATATATATATATATATATATATATATATATATATTTAAAATAAGAACTTAACGTTCAGTAATTACACGCTAATAATTGAGGAATTTTATGTGAATTTCCATAAATATCTCGAATAATATTCAATTTATTCTATGTATATTCAAAGTCGGATAATATTCATTGGAAAGCAAAGAGGCTGTGTTATTCAAAATACGAATGGATATATACTTGGAAAAATATTAGCACATGATTATTAAATGTTATTACCAAAAAAAAAAGAAAAAAAAAAGGTAGTCACTGGCTCAACCAATAGCGTCCTCGACTCTGAGGCGTCAGGTCGAGGGTTCGCGCCCCGTCACGGTCTGAGGTTTGCAAGGGCATGCACTCAGCGTAGGGATTACATCTGCCAAAACAAGTCCTTCGCAAGAAGGCAACCGTTCTAGCCCTTGGTAGAAAAGGGAGCCCGTGACGTAAAACCGGAACCAAAAACAAAAAAAGGGTCAAAGATTATGACCATATGAGATGTGATAGATTAAACCAATTTTCATAAATACTGTAAGAAATGAATGTATTAATGATTAATTATAAT
>JAXCGZ010015685.1:0-2500 GCA_037179515.1 Halocaridina rubra | reverse complement strand
GATCCCTGAGGGACCCCAAACAATACCTTCTTGGAACTTGAAACTGTATCTTTTATTCTGACTGACTGGTAGCGGTTTTTTAAATAGTTCTCGAACCAGCTTGGGTCAATGTTCATTTTTTTGCATTTTTCTAATAATATACTATGGTTTACACTATCAAAAGCTTTAGAAAGATCGAGTAGTAGTAGCAATGATATTTTCTTATTATCTATATTTTTGTATATTTCATCTGATATTTTCAATAAGGCAGTTTCAGTTGATAATTTTGGCCTGAAACCGTGTTGACTTTTTGCAATAAGTTTATTTTTTTCAAGAAACTCACTTAACTGATTTGCAACAATCTTTTCAAGTATCTTTGATAAAATTGGTAGTAAAGAGATTGGTCTATAGTTAGAGACGTCGTCAGGATTTCCATTTTTAAAACCAGGAATTACATGGGGATTTTTCCATAAATCTGGGTAGATATTGGTAACTATGGAAGTATTGATTATTACCGTCAGATAATAAGCTATTACAAATAATGAATCTCTAATAAAACGAAAACAAATTCCATCTGATCCATATGCATTAGAGTCTTTCAGATTTTTTATTACTAAGATTACTGTATTACAATCTACTGTAGTAGGGTTAAAGACATCAGTACTTCTATTGAATGCACTATGTTCTTCCAAATTTACATTATTATTATTATTGCTACCATCATCACTATTATCATTACCATTACTACCACCATCATTATTATTTACACCATTATCAACATTTCTATTATTATTACTACTACCATCATCATTATTATTACCACCATTACTATTATTGATTTCATTTATTATTTCTTTTTTTGTTTTTTCAAAGGTTTTTTTCCCCACTTCAGCGAAAAAATTATTGAACTCTTCTGCTTTAGCACTTACATCTACCTCATCGGGTATAATTGATATGTTACTACTTTTATTACAGTTATTGGAAAGCATGGTTTTAGCAATTTTCCATGTATCAGAGATATTGCCTTTAGCGTTTTGAAATTCATTTTTGTAATACTGTTTCTTACTGTTACTTAATAATGATTTTACTTGTTTCTTATGCTCTGTAAACTTTTCTCTTAAAGGGATATTATCTCTTTGTAGTTTTACTTCATTTTGTAGTTTGTCTCTTTCTTTCATAATGTTTTTTATGTCATCTGTTATCCAAGGAGCGGGGGGACGAAATATTTCTCTTGTCACGAGTGGTGCACATCGATCTATACATGATGATAAGACACTGGTTAAAATTCTTACTTGTTTATTTATATTATCGGTATATAGAATTTCATTTAATTTATGTACTTCATTCATAAGTAAACTACAAAGTAATTCTTGTGAATAATTTCTTAAGCATCTGAATGTTTTAAAGATTGGTTGTCTCTTTGGTTTGCGAATATTTAGGGACGTTACAATTTCCTCGTGGTCTGCTATAGGGCTTGGCATTACGTCACACTTAGTTATCATATGTTTGGAGTTTGTTATTACTAGATCGATTTGGGAAACTGAAGTGGGAGTGATTCTAGTTGGTTTATTTATAATCTGTTCTAGATTTAAATTCTTAATAAGTCTACTCATTTTATTTTCTCTTTTTAGTTGATCATCATTAAAATCGCCATATATAAAAACTGGTTTGTTTTTTAAAATTATCTCCTTAAAAACGTCCAAAATATAGCTAAAGGAGGTTACCGAGGCTTTGGGGTGGCGGTACACGCAGCCTATGATAATAGAAGGAAACTTTTTATGTTGGACAGAGATCCATTTATCTTCCACTCCTTCGTGCTTCTCAGTTTCAAGATTTAGTTCAGTGGCCTTCAAATAATTTTTAACATATAAACATACACCTCCACCTCTACCACTGTCATAGCGATAAATATTATATGAAGGAATATTAATAAATGCATTATTAATTGACGGATACAGCCATGATTCGCTAATGCAAAGAACATCAATATTTTCTTGTACAAGCTTATGTTCAATTTCTAGTATATGGGATAACAGGGATTGTGCATTTATATGTACGACAGATAATCTATCATTATATTTACAAGTAACTTTCACATCGACAGCAGTAACAGCAACAGCAGGAGACGAGGTATTACCATGTTTCATTGGGGTGGTATCCATAGTCATAGTTGTAGTTTCGACTGTATGATTCTGCTGGGAATTCATCATTGTAGTGTGTTCTGGGGTTAGCCCATGGATCCTGGTGTCTGTACCTGCCGTTGGATGTGTAATGCTGGTTTGAGTACGTGCCGTGGTATGATCGGGCCTTCCCAAAGTTTGTATGCCTAGGTGAGTGTCTAGGGTTGTAAGAGCCATCACTCCAGGAGAAGTCTCTTGTGCTTGGACGGCGATAAGAGAGGTTTGTATCGTGTCTCTTTCTGTAGTCTCGCATATAGGGGATTGTTCCATTTGCTCTTTGCTGTTTATTTTGGTATGACCATTGTTTGCTCCCACGAAATGGCTGGACACTTGTGCCTGTA
>JAXCGZ010015684.1:32500-37500 GCA_037179515.1 Halocaridina rubra | reverse complement strand
GCGGGATGAAAGTTTGAACCTATGTCACTACTACAGTTGTAAGAAAGGTTCCCTATGACTTCAGGGTACCAACAATGGCCATACGTTGGTAATCGAGGCTATACTTTGCCTCCCCTGCAACTGCAAGTGATTGCAATCTCTATTCAATGGGCACTAGGGACTTGTCTGACGGACAAAATCTAAAGACTTTTAGAACTTGCAGGTCGGGGCTGCCTAGGAATAGGGTGGTAATGGAAGGTATGTGTCTACACAACTAGATTATTATTCCAAGATACTTAGGACTTAGCAACTGCTACATAGCATTACTCTACTATAAATGTCAAAAAGAACAATCATTAAATGCTGAGAAAAGCCACTAAAGAAACATTCTTATTAGCGGTGGCTACAGTAACATCAAGTATGAATTCAGATAAAAGATACAAATCATCAAGTTACTGCTGATTTCCTTTCAAAAATAATAATTAGCAACAGGCCATTGAGAGATAGCAACGATATCAGTCAACATAATAACATTACTAATAATCATGATCTAAAAATAAGAATAATAAACAATAAAAATAAATATACTAAATCAAAAATATCAATATATATACAATGGAGACTGATATTCAGAAGTAAGAACAGAGTTCTATACTTATATTTCATAGTGATGCTTATTCTAACACAGTCTCCTTTAATATTCAAATTCCTGCTGTCATAATCAATGTATATATATAGCATAAGTGGCAACTTGCTGGCTCCACAATTTGTCAATGGGAGTTCTATCTATCTCTAAACAGTTGCGACATGTGGCACAAACATTTATGCAAATGGCGGTACTACCGATATCTTATCAGTATTTATGCAATAACAGCATGCAACAATCTATTGACTGCAATGAAATGTAGGCACAATTATCGCCTAGCTTCGCTGGAAAAAACACACAAAAAAAAATCAAAGACGGCTACATTCTTTTAGCATTGAACGGAGCCTCTGTCAGGCTCAGAGTCGAGTGAAAGGTAGGAAAGAGAGAGAGAGAGAGAGAGAGAGAGAGAGAGAGAGAGAGAGAGAGAGAGAGAGAGAGAGAGAGAGACTGGGCGACCGTGAAATACGTTGCGGTTTCCAGTCTGTGTCAGCTGAGATGGGCCTCTTCCTTTTAACTTGTACTGAAAATAAAAAAGTGTCGCAGAGTATCTCTAATAATAAAATAAATAAACAAATGAACGTGAACAAACGTTAGCAATGACTATCGATAGAGTCTTACGTTTATTGTCAGAGGGCTATTCTTATTTCCTCATTAACAAAACAAAAGCAAAAAGAACTTAGTGTACAACTGCAGAACTGTCGAAGCATAAATCCATTCCTTTCTGTTTAATCTTGATAAGGACTTTACTGTAACGGCATACACATCCTTGTCTATAATGACAATCCTTTTCTTGCTATAAATCAGAGGGTTGAGTCGGAGCGCACCCACTCTGATTAAAATCATATGTGACACTATCCCTACTACTATCAACAAAAGTACAAATATCTTTTTCTTAACAACTTCTTAAAAAGGACTTAAGTGTCATTAATTTTAACTTTAAAACTCAGCAAATAATCTCTAATAATCTCAATTATCTTTAATTAGCTCGATTGTAATCTAAAATTCATGAAAATGATAGGGATTAACCATGGCTATCTCTAGATAATCTTTTCAGAATCCTTTAAGTAAGATTTTAAAGATTTCTTCAATACAAAAAGAACTATAACAAAAACGGGTATCTAAGAATATAAAAAGTCTATCTCTGTGTATGCAATAATAAAAAACAAAAAGTATATTTCATTATCAACGGTAAGGAATGCATTTTGCTTAAACTTCCAAATCTCGTACGGAGTTGTACATAAACAATTCAAACATAAAATATATATCTTCTTTTACTATCTCGAATTTGACTTATATCTGCTCTCTCAAATACGGGATACAGCTGTGTAACATTCTTGTTGTCATTTCGTGTCAGCTCTCACTCTTTCTTTATGACCAAGCCGAAATAATTTTGATAAAACATTATCATGGCTAAAACTCGCAAAGTTTTACTTTATCAATCTAACATATTTCTTCAGACAAATAATGTATATACTGCAGCTAGCAAAGAAAATAAAGAATCATTCATAGATTCACGTCCTTTATCACGTAACATCTATCTTGGAATCTCTCGGAAATCGAATAATAATCTCAATGGCGGAGTAGGGGACAAAACAAAAATAAAACAAACTCGGCATTTCAACCATATCTGGGCAGGTGGAGAATTACCTTCTCATCCATATCCCTCACTAGATATTGCAACAGCGCATCACCTCCCATAAATACACTCTGATATGGCATGCAGAAGGACCTGGCAGAGCAGGGGAACGATCCTCGCAGACTCCCCAATCATGCTTCCTAACGGTGCTTTCCGCGATTTCACCCCCTAGAGCAACCCCTCCCATTATACCCCTATTACACTCATTATACTCATTCGCTCACATGCGCTCACATTCAAACTTACATTCCCTTTCTCTCTGTCTATGGAAAATTTCCCATCCCTTACCCGGTCTCTCTGAAGAAGAGTAAAGGTGAAATCTCGGCTGAGCCGTGCGGTCACAGACTTCCTCACCAGTCCTAAGTCCCATTCTAACGAACAAACAAACATTCTACTCCCTTGAAGCTACGTTTGGGTGACACTGAAAAACCTTCCCTATTCTAGGACAGCACAAATTCCTCTAATTTACTCTTACTTTCGCCTGCATAGCGTGAAATTAAAAAAACTCATCTCTAACTAATATCACAAAATTTCTTATTCTTCAGAAAAAACATGCCACACACGTATCGTAAGATTAATTTCCCATCATCATAACACAAAAAGAACGATCTGTCATTTATGTCTTTCTTTCGCTAAAACATTCCTCCCGCGGAGAAAAAAAACAAACAAAAAAAAGAAAGAACCTTGAAAACAGCCGCGATCTTACCACTCGATTTCTTACGCTTTAAGAAATTAATATAACAATGATTTTACACGTACTTTAAAATATCAAGGATCAGTACAATTACTACAGATTTATAATAACAAGGTTGGGAGATCGAATGGTCACTTCCGCATTCCTTTCTCGAAAACCACACGTGGTCTATGAAACTCTTAAAAGCAGATGCACGTATATTTCTCACTATAATTCTTATGCTTTAGAAATTAATAGACTGTAATAGTGATTTCACGTGCATTAAATTTGTCAATTAAAAAATTGATACATTCGCGTTCTCAAAATTCAATCTAAGCATTAATACAAATAAATGGAACGCACTTCCAACGCAAATTCTTTATATTACTCAAATTATCACAAAAATGGAGTTTATTACTGCTTATAGCTATTAGTACAAATTATCCATGTTAGTAATGGGTACAGAAATTCTACTTTTATCAACTTATTAAGCGCCACACCCCTTATAAGCGGGTTGGCTGAGTCAAAGCATAACTACAAGATAAAATGGCGGCGTCCACCGACCTCAATTTCTTTTACTAATTGTCCCATTACTCACCGGATACAGATCACAAGTACTTAGCTTATTTTAAGGAGGTGGTCCTGGAGAACTTCATGGCAGAAGGCAAGGAAGGAGAGGGTTCTCCTTCTTCTCTTCGAGTAAAATCGACGAATCGCCGTCTTCTTGGTCGGATCCGGCAACTTATACCTCTTGTAATGGGCATTTTCACTCAATGCTCCGGTCACACTTCGGCTTACTAAGAAATATCTTAGAAATAGTTCCTTCAAAGTTTTATAATATTCTCTATTTGAGCACTCGTCACTTCTCATCCGCAGACCCAAGTATTTCAAGAAGTCGGTCGCGGGAATTATGGACGGACATTCACGGTCTTTTACATTTGCGCCGTCGAGGTATAAAAGTAAATTTTTAACTCGAGGCGTCTTTACAACCAGGGCACAGGGTGGGGGCTGGGCCTGCTGCGTTCCCTGTGTCACCACGGGGTTCGGAGCGGCCGGCTGTTCGTCGATGTTTGAGGCGTCGGTTTCACTGTCGGCGTCGGCCAAGTTCCTTCTCGACGGAGCGGCGTCGGCGCGTGCTTGTAGGCGCCGCACTTGTTCCTCCAGTTCGAGAATTCTCCGGTGTTTGGCCTCGTCACTCATTTCTTGAATTGGGAGATGTTGGATTTCTGCTTTTGCCATTCTTATTTTCTCTGCACGGGTCTGCACTGGCATTCACCTGTCTCTTCGTATGTTTTTTTTTTTTTTTTTTTTTTTTCTCGTGAAGATCCGTACCGCACTGCCACCACTGACGTAAAGGTTTTATTTATCCCATCTAATGACACCACTGACGTAGTGATTTTATTATTATCCCACCGCTGCCACCACTGACGTAAAGGTTTTATTATTATCCCACCGAGCGTCACCACTGACGTAGTGGTTTTGATTATCCCATCTAATGACACCACTGACGTAGGGCTTTTCCTCCTACGTATATAAACTTATAATTATGGTAGCGTGGTTTATTAGGTTATAAATATTAGTACCTGATGGGTACAAGGTAAGAATGGACAAGCAGTAGTTCCTTTACTTATATTTATTCTAGAGTACAACACATCCAACGCCTCAATGCCCCCACCCTATGACTATCACAATCTATGATCTATTCGTGCCCCTGGCAAAGTTCTAACTAACTGTCCCTGCCCTGGGTGGCTCTTTAAATACCCCCAGGGGCAGGGCGTGGCTTAACATCCAATTCTCCAATGAAATCAGTCAGATCTAGTCCCGCTAATCAGCGCCAGGTTCAAAGTGGAATCCCGCCTACTTCCGAGGAGGAGTTATTGGGCACCTCTCCTGGGCGTGTACCTGCGTACGAAACATAAGTTTATGTTTCGTGCGGTTTAGGAAAGGGCTAACTTCTCGGCCTTTCCCACCCTCCTCAGGTACTCCATGTCGGATGCCAAGCCTCAGGGGTCCAGTCACATATCTCCTTGACGCCCTCTACAAACACCGGCCGCACCACAGAAAAC
>JAXCGZ010015684.1:10000-12500 GCA_037179515.1 Halocaridina rubra | reverse complement strand
TGTTCTTCACCCATTCTTGCACTTCCTCATTCCACCACCACGACGCTTTATCATTTGGGGTTTTCCTTCCTGATGACTTTCCAAGTACCTCCTCACCAACCCTCAAAATCACCTTACTATTCTCTGTCCACCATTCTTGTACATCTTCATGCAACCTTATCGCTTCCAACACTCTTCCCTTAAACATAGCTCTCAACTCTGCATCTTTCGATCTCCACCACTTTATCTTTGTGTCCATCCTCGGCTTCTTACTTTTCCTACATTTCCTGAGCCTGCAATCAGTTACTACTAGCCTATGTTGCACTACTACACTCTCCTTTTTCATTACTTTATAGTTGCTAATCTCCTTCAGATGGTCTCTCCTACACAACAATAAATCTATCTGGCTCTCCCTTCCACCACTACTGTATGTAATCAATCTGTTTTCCTTTTTCTCAAAGAATGTGTTGACCAATGCCAGATCATATGCCACTGCAAAATCAATTACTCTCTCTCCCCCCTCATTTCTCTCGCCCACCCCCCAGCCCCCATGAACTCTACCTATCACAGCCCTCCCAATTCCCAAGTGGCCATGTAGATCTCCTCCCAAAATTACCCCCTCCCTTATAGGAATTGTTCTAAGCTCCTGGTCTATCTCCTTCCAAAATGCATCCTTCACCTCCGCTGTACAACCAGTTTGTGGGGCATAGGCACATACCACATTGACTACCGTTTCTCCAAGTCCCAGCTTTAAACTCATAATTCTGTCACTCTTTCTATTCACACCAAGTAAGCTTTCCTTCAGGTCTATAGATAGTATTATTCCGACACCATTCCTCCCTTCCTCATTTGCTCCACTATAGAACAATTTGCAACCCCCACCCAGTTCCCTCGCCTTATATCCTTTCCACCTGGTCTCCTGCACACACACTACTCCAATTCTCCTCCTCTCCATCAGGTCCACCAATTCTCGCCCCTTCCCAGTCATCGTCCCCACATTAAGAGTGCCCACCCGCAGAACCACCTCTCTCTCTCTCTCTCTCTCTCTCTCTCTCTCTCTCTCTCTCTCTCTCTCTCTCTCTCTCTCTCTCTCTCTCTCTCTATATATATATATATATATATATATATATATATATATATATATATATATATATATATATATATATATATATATATATATATATATATATATATATATATATATATATATATATGTGTGTGTGTGTGTGTGTGTGTGTGTTCTGTAGCTCTTCCAATCACGTTCAGACATTCGAACAGGTAACGACCTTGTTGTCGAGCCTATATAACAACTTCGCAAGCTTTACATTTATATAAATATCCAATGTTCGAACACCACTTGAAAGGTATTTTATATGATGAAAGAAATGATTTAATTTAAAATAATTGGCATGGACCCCCTTTAATACTTTCTGTGGAAAATATTCGTTGTAAACCATTTTAAGTGTTTCATTTATATATTTACAAATTTAGTTATTCTGGAAAGGGAACTCTACATAAAGGTGTTCTTTTTTAGCACTATGTAATCTTGATTTGGGGTTGAATATATTATTCAGAAACTTTCAAAGGGATGTATGAAATAGCCTTTCTGGGTATCCATTACTTAGAAAGTAGTTTTGCTAATACTTCAAATCCAGTGTGTAAAAGATTATAATTGCTAGTTAAATTCCATGCCCTGTGCAGAAGAGTGGAAAAGGCGTTGAATTTATATTTACAATATACATTACTGATAAAATTTAAACCAGAGTTTGTTTAGGTTTCTTTATGATACACTGTTGTTGTTAACTTATTATTTTTCATTTCAAGTATTATATCGAGGAAAGGCAATTTGTGGTCTCTTTTTATTTCTTAAGTGAATTTTATTCTGGGATATTTTTTAATGTGATTATAAAACTTGTCAATGTGGTTTGCTTCTTTGAAAATTACAATTGCATCGTCAACATATCTTTTATTGAAAATTGGTTTAAAATCCACTGGGTATTCTTCTAGCCACTTAACTTCATGTAAGGCAAGACAAATATTTGTCAGTGGAGCACTAAGTGGTTGTCTCATTGCAAGACATTGAATTTGTTTGTAGCAGTTTTCATCATATATAAAAACAAATGAATTTTCAGTTGCAATATTTAGTAATTATTTGAACAATGTTTGTTCATATCACGTATGGTTGAAGTACTATATATGTAATCTCTTAATATGTCAATTGTTTCAGCAACTGGAATATTGGTATACACCGATTCTACATCAAAACTAGTCATTACTGCATCTTTATCCAATTCTAATAGTTTTTTTTTTTTCGATTAGTTCACTTGAGTTGTTTAGGGTATACTCGTTCTTCGCATAAGTTGGGGTTGAATAATATATTCAACCCCAAATCAAGATTACATACTTCTAAAAAAGAAGTGCTTTATATAGAGTTTCCTTTCCGGAATGATGAAATTTGTAAATATATAAATGAAAAACTTAAAATGGTTTACAACGAATATTTTCCACAGATGAAGTTATA
>JAXCGZ010015684.1:0-5000 GCA_037179515.1 Halocaridina rubra | reverse complement strand
GAGGTCGATGTTCGTGAGGAATGCCTTGAACCATGTCAGGTACCTGTTGAGAATCAACAGTATTTCAAAAGTCATACTGCAGTTTATTCCTCTATATAATTCTTTATTTTTGTTACTAATATTACTTTAAGATCATATTACAGTCATTTACTCTTAATTCTTTGTTATTCAGTATCAATAGTATGTACATTGATCACCTGGAATAGTTGTGACCATCATATGCAAAGAAGAGACCTACCATGGCACCGTTGCAGTGATGAAAGAGCTCAAAGTTATTGGTTTTCACAGCAAAGTCTATCATGAAGACAAGCCTGGCATGATGCATCACTGAGAGCCAGAATATTCCCAAGATGGTCCTCACATACCTTCTGTTGGAACTCAGTATATTGATGAATCACCTTGATAACTGAAGTGTCTTTAAGAGCAACATCAAGAGTTTCACGGATGCAGCAGTGGATAAGATTGACTAGAGTCTCACTTGGGACTCCACATTCTCCTCATCCAGGTTCACATTGAGTAGTAACTGTTCAAGTGCCTCTGTGACCACCTTCAGACTAAAGAGTGCCCTGGCCTATGATTTTCCACTCAGGATGCTTTTCAGGCTCCCACTGGTTGCGAGGCCAGCTTCAATGAGAATTTCAGAGTAGCCAGCACCTCTACACTTGTGACCAGTGAGCATGGCTATATAATTCATGACTGTTTGCAACTTGCCAGGGATGATGATGTGTTTATTGAACTCCTCTTCGTATCTCCATACAATAGGACATGCCTTCGTTACCACCCCCAAGTCAAAGGTGTTGATGGTGTATGGCTGCATAACCTCCGGTGTTGCTGCCTCTGACCTCTTGAGCAGCTCATGTACCTCTGCATTTTCTGTAATACGCTGGTTGATTGAGGTGTGTGTCAATAATAGATTTTCTTGGAGGCACTTTCCCTGTGCTTGAATGAAACCACCAAATCCAGGCACCTGTTGCTTACCCTCATTACTTAAAAGTCTGCATAGAAGATAGATGTAGTACTCCAACAGTGTAGCATCGTATTTCCTTTGGTTTTCAGCAGGTGGGGTAAACCTAGCATTCTGGGGAAATTTGGGACCAATTCTTCTGAATGCTAGTTCTGGCAATGTCCCTGGAGGGGTAATATTGAGGCTTCTCATTTTTGATGAACTTTCATAGCAAGGAAGGGTCCTCACATTGGTGATTTGATGCTTCTCTCTCACCTCTTGAATCATTATCCCTCCAGCACTATTCACAATATTTGAGCCATGGACATTGGTTGTGATTTTGTTAAGGTTATTCCACTTGTTATGGAACCTAGCATTGCCCTCACCAGTGATGATTTGTGGCGTCAGGTAGGTGGATGTTTCATCGAGAGCCTTGGTTAATGCTGTCTCAAGCTCCAGACTAAAGTAGTAGGTTTCTGAGTGACCGAGTCGGGCAAGGATGGTTGTGAGCTGCAGAGAGTGATTTATTTTATAAAAAATTTAAATATATAATATTTTTAGTACCTAAACAAAACCAGTTTTGCTATGACCATATTACTCAGTACATTATTTTTAGAATTCTCATATAGTTAAGTATAGTTCTAGAATATTAACAGACTAAGAAAATAACTACAATATCCACTCTGATGCATTTTGGATTTAGGAGTGAGAGTAATGCCAATACCTGTGCAAGGTTAATCAAGAAGAAAAAAATAATGTTTGCTGATTACCCGCCTGTTTGCTTCAAAAGAGTTGGCAAAGAGTGGCACAGAGGAGGATGTGTTTTGAGAGTTTCCACTGGCCATTGATTGCAGCTCGACATATCCTGTATGATTGAGTAGACCAGCCTCTGAGTCTTTTCACACTTCTCTTCATCAACCTCGGGTATTCCTGTCAGCACCATTCTCATAAATTTTATAAGATCATCGGGGAGTAGCTCTTCCACCGTCAAAGTATTTAGTTAATATGCATTTGGGAGTCAAGACAGTTCCTTTGAGTCTTTGAATGCTTTTATAATGAGGGAACGGGTTGTGAGGGCTGCATCTTGGAGCTGGTTTGTTGTACCAAGCTTGTAGGCACATGATATTGCTGCAGTCAATGTAATACTTGAACTGTAGATGAGGAATAGCTCCACAAAACCATGGAGTGGTACCATGGAGAAGGCAATTGCTTTTGAGATGTCTTTGTCTCCTTGCAAGTGGTTTATCAATTTCTCATTGCTGTAGTCTGGATTGGGAAAACCACATTTATCAAGCTTTTCAATATAAATGTTACGGACAAATGTCAGTTGGACGACCTCATTACATTCAATCACATGCCTAAGAACATAATTCTTCACGCTCTCACAGGTTCCCTGATGTGCTGCTATCTTCTGGGCCTGAAGGTTGTCAATACTGTCTGACTTCTCTGATCTCTCCTTACCACGCACATGATTCTGGTTTTCGGTGTTGAATGTGTTTCTGCATTATGGGTGGTACTTCGCTTCCCTTGAGTACAAGTTATTACCCAGTACTTTGCGGTAAAGAGCCTCCTTATTCATTTCTTGTGCCCTAGGTACAATGATTTTCCAGGCTGGTTCTTTGTGCTTCCAACTCTGAATCTTCACAGGACGTTCCGTCTTTCCCCTGACCTTGATCTCTACCTTTTCGCAGAAAATACACTGGTTAGGAAAAAGGAAGGGACACCGAGTCCCATCAGACCGGTCTGACTGAGATTTGTGCTGTCGTAGGGAATCCTTTATCTGTGTTGATAATGATTTAATGGAAGCAGAATCTTTCGATTTTTTTAGGCGACCTAATTCATTGTAAAATTTTTGTAACAGTTTTGATGATAACCAGCTGTTTCCAAAGGCAATCCCTCCAGCACGAATGGTATTTGGTCACAAATGTTAATCATACGGTAGGGTGAAGTTACTGGTTCACTGAGTCTCAAATCACGAATATCATGAATGAATGTGAGCTTATCATCTGGATCCCCCTTGCAAGAACTAAAATTTGCAAAATTACCATGTTGAGAGAGAATTGGGTCATACAAAAAACATAATGTCGATGGTAACTTCTTTGTCGGGTTTTCGACAGTGTTGCAACATTTTCTTTTTCCCATAATTAGTCACTGTATGATTATATTATGGACCTTAATTGTTTAATTGCTAGTCTATGCATCTTCATGCTTTACTTCAACATCCATTAGGCTATATTTTCACCAGCAACAGCATATCTGAAAGAAAAAAGTAAAATGTGAATAACTAATGCTGTACTGATAACGACTTTCGTCACTTCTTTTCTCCTGATATTGAGTCAGGATGTGTGCTTAAAACTTAAACATATTTATTTCAATGGATTATTTTGGGTCAAAATTGTATGAGAAAATGTGTTCATTTGTCCCTGCAAGTTGGTTAGTTGAAAAGTTATGCAACTTTCTAATGTTTTTAGGGTGCGCATCCAAGTACCAATAAATGTAATAAAGGTTAAAAACGAACCCTATGGGACATTATTTGAACCTGTTACTTATAAAAATCTTAAAACAGACACTTTAAAGATTTGAAAAAACATGTACCAACAAAAAATTCTCTAGGTGCACGAGGACCCCTTCTTTCTCCCCAACTAACAGTTCCCTCTCTTATACAGCTTCTGTGGTCCAAGTGGACAAAACTGTGTTGCTCTAAGCTAGAGTTCGCAGTTTCGATTCCCGTCAATAAAGGGAAATTATTTAGAGGCATTTAATTATAAGTCATTTCATTACATTTATTTCATCTAACTATCTTGGATGTTTAGGAGGAGAATTAAATGTATTCACTGGCCAGTAATGGTTTGGGAAGAGGCTAAAGAGGAGATTAATGCTCGCAGTGGCGTCCCTGCATCTGGTATTATCAGAGGATGATCCAGTTCCCTCTCTTACACAGCCTCTGTGGTCTAGTGAACTAATTTGTGTTGCTCTAAGCTATAGTTTGCAGGTTCGATTCCCGACAAGGAAATTATTTGATGATATTTAAAAATGCGTAATTGCATTACATTTGTTTCCATATTAATAACTGGTATAATGATAATATTAATAATAATAATGGTAATCAAGGTCATTAGTTATAGTGGTACCATTTTTCTGCAAAATAAAACAAATAAATTTCCAAATTTCCACTCAAGAGGCACCGGGTTCGAGTTTCCAAAGTGGATGGTATAGTTTAATTTCTCTAGAAACCCATTTAGATAAGAATCTGGAAATCTTGTAATGCTGATTGACCTCCAGAAACTCTTTGTATATATAAATGAACCCGTCATTTGTTGAGAACGTCTACTTTAGGTTAGCTTAGCTTAGGTTAGGTTGGATTGGGATGGGCTGAATTGGGTGGGGTTGGGTTGGGTTAGGTCAGGTGAGTTTACTTGCTCTGTAAATATAAATAATCCTAGCATACTCGGCAGTTACTCATATTTTTCATAAGATCCGAAGATAGTATCACATCTCAAGCGCGGAATCAGCAGACACTGGCAGTATAATGATGAACAGGGACAGTTGGAGAACAGTATCTTTGATAAGAACAAAAAGCCCCCAGTCAGTGATCGTTTGCCGAGGAGAGAGAGATGACAGGAGTACCTATAGTAGTATTTGCAGTAGGCCTAAAATATTAGTGGTAGTAATAATATATATTTTATCTTAATTCTCAGATTATTAGATGACATTTCTTACTCTTATATGAGATAAGATAGAATAAATTTGCGATAAAAGAGTTGTTTTCTTCAAAGTTTATGGAATGGTTTTATTATAAACTGAGTAAATATGACATTTACCTCAAAGTTTATTAAAAGAAATATATTAAACATCGTTTATCACCCTTGTCTCCCCATTCTGTGAGGTGCAATATCTTTATTGTTTTATGATATATTGCCGTATATGTTTTTGTTGATTTATATTTAACTTTATTTATTTATTTATGTATCTATTTTTGACACTTTTTGTTGGAGATCCGCTCTATTGTTTTCCAATACCTGCTGACAATGGGATAATCTTCGTTGACACAGTATCG
>JAXCGZ010015683.1:52500-54386 GCA_037179515.1 Halocaridina rubra | reverse complement strand
TATTGGCTCAAGAGATATAAACATTCGTGGACCTCATTTATATAATCAGCTTCCCAGAGAACTAAAAAATGCTGGTTCAGTGTATACTTTTAAATATAATCTTAAGAAGTTACTCTTAAAGGAAGATTTTAATTGTAAATTTTAATTGTACACCCATATTTGAATACCCAATGTATGTTGGAAATAAAGTCTTATTATTATATATTATTATTATTAATCAGCTGCTCTGAAGATGGACTTCTCTACAGTCCGAAAGTTCTCATCATTCCGTTGTTTCATTTTCTTCCTTAGTAGATCTTTATTCTTTTGTGTGTCACGTGTTAATATGTTCGCGGTATTTAGACACAGGAATACTTAGACATATGAACTATCGAATTAGACGTCACTGTTGGAGTCATAGTTAGAAAACTTCTTGACAGACTGTTAGAAGACATTTTTTTTTTTTTTTTTTTTTGGTGAAAATGGCTAAAATTGAAATTGACCAAACGAAGGAATTGTGAATGCTAAAAGCAATCACAGATTCTTAGAAAACCATCAGCAAATCGGAAAACGGCCGAGAAAACGGGGAGATGCGTGTACGGAGACAAACAGTAAATCTCGTGCTTACATACAAACATACATATATACATACATACATACATACATACATGCATACATACATACATACATACATACATACATAAAATGTGTGTAATATCCTGTAACACTTAACCTAAAGTATATTTGCTTCTTTAAAAAATAGACCAGCTGCAATGTCTTAAATAATTCATAATATCTTTACGCAGGCAGCAGTTCCTCATGTGTGTCGGCACTTCGCAACCTTATTGATTTTCTTGAACATTATGACACTTTTACACACACACACACACACACACACACACACACACACACACACACACACACACACACACACACACGTACATACTCACGCACGTACACCTACACCCTTTTAATTGCTATAAAAAAATATTGTAATGTTGACTATTACGAAAGTCCGTCGTTGTTGAATGGATTAATTTTTCTTATATATAACGGGACGAAGGATGGATAGTAGGGTGAAAGATGGACATCTAATTATATGACTGGATATATAAATATATAGGTAATTAACGAAGTATACTATTATATACATAACTAACTGATCAAACATACGAGTAGATTTTCTGTAGCTCTATAAATCAGTAGTTAGATGAATAGATAGGTATATAGTTGATAGATAGATAGATAGGTAAGTAGCAAAGTAGATAAATACATTGCTAAATGACCAGACAGACGGATAGATTTTTCTGTAGCTACATAAAAATTGAGTCGATGAATAGATAGGTTAGCCGATGAATTCTTAGACAAGTCAATAATTGAATGGATCGATTATAGAACAATCTATTTATAATTGGACGTAGAATTTTTTTTTTTACGTAGCTTATTTTAATATACAAAGAGCTACATATGTTGGGGTAAAGTCATAAGTTTATGTAAATGACTAAATCTGTTAAATGCGAAACCACATCAAGCAAACATTATCGTAACAACAAAAGGATTGCTGAGTAGAGAAGCAATGCAACGGATAACGTGTGTGTGTGTTTTTTTTAATATGTTCCTTGTGAATACAGTTGTATGTATGTGAGGGTAATTGTAACTTAAATATCTTACCAGTAGTAGGTTGGCCCATGGCACCAGCCGCCCGTTGCGATACTACAGCTGAAGGATTTTTAAACTTAAATAGGACTGTCCAGGACAGTTCGATGTTAAATCTTCCTTCAGTTACGGTTATTTGTTATGCCTACATCAGCACTGAATATTCTTGGATATTCATTACACACCTCTTATTATCCCTTCACATCTGACAAGTCGTTACACTCTCCATCTCTGTTACTTTTTTACTTAAT
>JAXCGZ010015683.1:22500-42500 GCA_037179515.1 Halocaridina rubra | reverse complement strand
TTATTATTTTATTATTATTATTATTATTATTATTATTATTATTATTATTATTATTATTATTATTATTATTATTATTATTATTATTGATGTTGATGTTGAAACCTTTGATTGTGAGAGTTGCAATCCTGCATTAATTTTGGAGACGTCACCTAGTCCTTCACATTTACTCCAATCGAATTCTTAATATAAATAGGCAGAAATTTAATACTCCTCTTCACAGTGTACATTGTTATGTTATACTTGACTGAACATCTTGTCTTGTTCTGTATTATAATAATCTGGAGGATTTTTTTAGCTTTTATCATTATGTAGGTATCCATCTTTCAGGATTTTTTTTTTAATAATGATATTATATAACCTGCACTTCAGATGATATGATAATTGTCAGCATCTTTACACTGTTTTATGCTGTCTATCTGTGTGAGTTAAATTTGGGACCGGCTAGTGAGAGAGAGCCTGGTATCTAAGTAGATTAATGGATCGTTGACTTGTTCCCATCCAGGAACTCCGATTTCTATTCTGAGTTGGATCGTATTGCAGCTCTTTGCCAAAACATGTTTTGGAGGATTTTTTTTTTATAAGTGATTTGCTTTCCGACTGGACATCCGCACCACTTGAATGCGAGACATGCTTAAGTTACTTGGCTTTTGCCAGCCTAGAGTATTTCTTTTTGCATGTGTGTGGCATCAGGCCCGGGCATCGTGATACATTTACAAGGAAAAATGTGGAACCTTAAAGAAAATGCAGAAATGAGATAATCATTAACAATAAAAGTCAGGATGAAAGAATGATAACTGTAATGAAGACGTACAAATATGACAGGATTAGGACCTGAGATGACGATAGATCAGCTCTTTGAAAGACGAAAGGTCATATTAATTAAGGAAGACAGTAGAAGGAAGAGAGTTTCAGAGTATGAAAGTGGAAGGAAAGAAGCAATCACTGCACTGACCAGTCCTCAAGCTACAGTATTCAACACAGTACTCGTGTTATACAGCCTCACCAGCAGTGCAAGAATACAACTCACCAATGCATCAGAGCAGTGTTGAAAGTAGTATCGCTAAAATAGATAAAGAGATGATATTTTCCTGCAAAGAGAAACATAATCAAGAGTATAGGAAAGAGCAGGATCGCTGATTATCCTGATGGCCTTAGATTCAACCCTGTCAAGGAGATAATTATTAGAAGGAGCATCCTAGATGTGAGAGCAGAATTCTAAGCACGGACAGGTAGACCTTTATAGGTTTTTAGGAAATGAGATGAGGAAAAGTATGACAATAACAAAGCAGAACTCCCAATTTCCTGTATGCAAATGTAACAATTTGAATGATGTAATTCCTTTAAGACAATTTAGAGGCTATCTGAATTCCTTATACATTAATAGAACTATGAGGATAAATTTCGCTATTTTCGAAAACAATCTGTATGTCAGGAGGAGATGAATATTAAAAAAAAAAATGGCCAAACAGTCTTCAATGCATTAAAGTTTACTAAATTTTGGGTACCACATTCAAATACACTTTGAATCAGAGTTGAGAGTTGAAGGAAGAGTGATACGAGACTGACTAAGGGTAGCAAATTAAAGTTGTGAACGGAAGGCAGAGGAAAAATTAATTTCAGAATTGTCTGTTCGGCCGTGGAAAAGAGAGGAAGATTGAGACTGGAGATCACTGATGAAGAGAGGGAACAGAGCAGGTGAAAGAACAGAACTCTGTGGAACACCTAAACAGGGAATGAGCTAGATTTTGCGCCGTCAACAACCGCAGATATAAAATGGTCAGAAAGAAAACTGGAAGTCAGAGAACAGAGACAAAGGGTAAAGCCGTAAGCGGGAAGTTTGGCAAACGTTGTATTAAAGCCATAGAAATATTAAGAGCAATGGCAAAGGATCCCCCATAGTTCCTCTGAGAAGATGACACACATGAGTGAGAAAGGACAGGTCACCAACGGAACTTGCCTTGTGGAAACCGCACTGGTGATCAGAAATAAACGAGTCAGATTCAAGATATTTCTAGAATCGAAAGTTTGCAAAACTTGGAATGCTTTAGCAATAGCGGAGGTTAGAGCAACTGGTTAGCAATTAGAAGGTATAGAATTTTCACCTTTTGCAGGAACTAATTGTATCTAGCAGTATCTATCCTTCAAGTATGAAAGATAGATAATGGTCAAGAGACTGAAGAGCTAAGAACGGCAAAACAAAAAGCGTTTTGCGTTATTAGAAAATTCCTTCCGCGTTGACCGCCACCACCCCCTTAGGCCAAAAGCAGAGAGAGAGAGAGAGAGGACACCTTGAGTCTTGAAATTGCTACCCTGAAGGTGAATTCAAGGGGCCACCAGATACCTCTTGCTCGAGTGTTGATCAATCTCGGACTGATGTCTTTTATATTGACATTCTCTTTCAGAAACTGAAATAACTCATACAAGACGTATTCAGATCATAGTTAGAATGCCATCTATTTCCACTACTTACTGTCGTTCCTTCTGCACTAAATGTGAAGTTTATATGTGATTCATCATTAATAATTAATAGATATTTCCCTAACATTTATTTATAATTTCGCCTTCAGACCATACATAGTACTGTATGATATATTCTACACTCTCCAAAGCAGAAATGTTATGTGATCAGCTCCTGTATGTTGTAATAGTAGTCATGGAGAGAATGCAAGATAACGGTAAAAAATAATCACTGCTTCTTTTAGCATTGCCATGAAAGAAAATGAAAGCAAAATGAATATATAGAACACCAATTGTTAATCTACTGATAATCTATGTTTAAGCTCTATACTTACACATATGTCGGCACATGTGTGAGTTCTGTGTGCTTAAATAATATCGCGGGATACACGCTGTATAGAAAAGAGCCCATTAGTCTTGTAGAGGTAATTGGCCTTCACAACTTTCACTAAACATTGTTATGGTGGAAAAAATGAAAGAAAAAAAACAATAAAAAAAGTACTAACGAAAAGTTGGTCACAAAGCCACCGCGTGCATAGAGAAAATCTCTCTCTCTCTCTCTCTCTCTCTCTCTCTCTCTCTCTCTCTCTCTCTCTCTCTCTCTCTCTCTCTCTCTCTCTCTCTCTCTCTCTCTCTCTCTCTCTCTCTCTCTCTCTCTTCGTATCACTCTTATTTTCTAGCCTTTCTGTGTCCACTAGTATTTTAAGGCTATTCAATTTTTGCTTGTCTTATACCCATTGCCAATTACGTACGTAAGAGTTGCAGTGTACTTATGTACGTGAGAGTTCTGTTGCACTTATGTACATGGTATGTACCTTCATAAAAACAGTGCAGAGTTTGCCAGGAAGTATTAACTTATTTGCCTGGGGCTACCTGGGGCGCGTTATGAAAGCTGGGTGTAGGTGCAATGGTATATTGCAAAGACTCGAGAATGTCACACAAAACTACCAATAACGGTAGATTTGTTATGATCGAGAGAGAGAGAGAGAGAGAGAGAGAGAGAGAGAGAGAGAGAGAGAGAGAGAGAGAGAGAGAGAGAGAGAGAGAGAGAGAGAGAGAGAGAGAGAGAGAGAGAGGAGAGTGATAAATTTACATTTAGAACTTTTTTATTTTATATTATTATTATTATTATTATTATTATTATTATTATTATTATTATTATTATTATTATTATTATTATTATTATTAAAAGGGAAAGTTTTCTCGGTAAGTCGTATCCTTGAGGGCAAATATTTACCTACCAAGGCTTTCGCCAGAGATAAATGAGTATTTAGAGCCACAGCCGGCTAATTATTTAATGTCTCTGCTGATTATGCCTACTAAGTTAGCAGGAGCTTGGAAATGACAAACTCCATTGTTGTGTCCCTTTTAAGATTCTGCTGGATTATAGCTATGCGAAAATGTCAGTTTGTCACCACTGTGCGCGGGTAAAATAAAAAAAAAAAAAAAAAAAGTTGCGAAGATGCTTTGTAACTGGATTTTGTTGTGTGTGTGTGTGTGTTTGTATGTGCAATATATGTATAATATGTATCGGACAGTATATATATATATATATATATATATATATATATATATATATATATATATATATATAATATATATATATATATATATATATATATACATATATATATATATATATATATATATATATATATATATATATATATATATATATATATATATATATATATATATATATATATATATATATATATATATATATGTTGAGCATTCTGAGCAAGAGTGCCTTTATCTCTGTTAAATCAGAAAAGAGAAGTGTCTTTAATTTTCTTGAGTCTATTATGTATATATATTCTTCATTATCTTTGTTTTCCTTGCAGTATGTATTCTGTCTTCACCTGTAATACTATAAGTCATTTAGGCCATGTCTATTCAGACAGATCTGTAATCATCGTGGAAACTTCCCCATTGTGTGTTTGTGTTTCTTTTTTAGTTCGAGATATATTCAAAGGCTTGGCTGTAAAAAAAAGCAATACTTTAATTGCAAGATATTAGGTATCGACTCGTATATAATTTACTAGACTATTATAAATGAGTACCCTCATGTAAAAACAAAAGCTCCTGAAGATACTGTATATTTATATGTTTTAATTTCACTGAGGCTGTAAAGTTGCTACAAGAGGGACGCCACAATCCTTTCCTTCTTATCACTATGTAATTCTGTTGAAGCGAAGTTGTATCAGCTGTGTCAGGTGAAATGAGTAGTTCCCCTGACAGGAGCCCTGATGGACCGTAGGATAGCTGTCATTACCTACTTACCCTGATATTGTGATGGTTGTGCCGCAGTATAAGTAATGAGGTTTCACCTCCTCTTTTTCTGTACTTGATATGCACCATCTTTCATCCCCTGTTATCTTGTATTATTCATATGTTAATATATAATTATCTGTGTTCCCTGCTAAAAGGAGCTGTTTAATGCTTCATACGTCATACCATGGATTAAGTATTCCCTGCGCAATTCATCCGAGCACTTTCTCTCTACCTATTCTATGTGGTTTAGATTTCATTGGCATTTGGTGTTTGGCGTCTCAGGGCTGATACCTATATGCATGTTGGGAATAAGGAAGAGAGGGTAGTGGGGACCTTTTGTACTTAGTAGCCCCTTTTATAGCAGCCGGCTTGGTAAGTTCACCATCACTGTTGTTCCGGTTTTACGTCACGGACTCTCTTTCCAACCAAGGGCTAGGACGGTTGCCTTCTTGCGAAGGACTTGTTTTGGCAGATGTAATCGTTACCCTGAGTGCATGCCCTTGCTAACCTCAGACCGTAAGGGCATGCACTCAGGGTAACGATTACATCTGCCAAAACAAGTCACATCACTGTGTATATATATATATATATATATATATATATATATATATATATATATATATATATATATATATATATATATATATATATATATATATATATATAGTAGTCTCCGTGGCAAAATGGTAGCGTCTGCGTCTCTGAGGCGGCAGGTCGAGGGTTGGCGCCCCGTCACGGACTGAAGGCATACACTCAGGGTAACGATTATATCTGCCAAAACAAGTCCTTCGTAAGAAGGCAACCGTCCTAACCCTTAGTAGAAAAGGGAGTTCTTGACGTAAAACCGAATCCATCCATATATATATATATATATATATATATTATATATATATATATATATATATATATATAATATATATATATATATATATATATATATATATAAAGTCCTTCTTTGAAACAAAATGTGAAATGTGTTGCTATATTTTCGGTCCCGAATGAACCCTAAGTTATATATCATTCGTTGTTTCACTGATGGGCTTCTAAGTATTTTATACTGTATATTAACAGTTCATATTTATCTATCTATCTATCTATCTTCATCTAGAATATTACATGTATATATGTATGTATATATACATGTATGTATGTATGTATGTATGTATGTATGTATGTATGTATGTATGTATGTATGTATGTATGTATAATAAATGTGTCATCAGCATATGCATATAAAGAGATTGATTTCTTTATGTTGCCCTTCTCTTTTATGCCATTGTAGGATACACGATGTGATACAACAATTGTTATAGTTCGCGTAACATATTTGACTCAAGAGTCTTTTGGACAAAGGCCCGATTTCATAAACAGTGTAAACCTAGGATACCATATTGTTAGTTAGCTAGACACACACAAATGGATTTCATAAACGCATCTGAGGCGGTTCTGTGTATAGCTAGGATCCCGTACGGGATCCTAGCCATACACAGAACCGCCTCAGATGCGTTTATGAAATCCATTTGTGTGTGTCTAGCTAACTAACAATATGGTATCCTAGGTTTACACTGTTTAAGAAATCGGGCCAAAGACAACCGATGACCTGCAACTTCTAGCCACCTGTGAACAAATGTCGGATTCCTTGACATTTTTTATTTTGCTGTTCACAATATTTTAAATTAATATCTAGCACATGTGTACTTTAGTAAGACCGTCGTTTAAGCTTCCATTGCTAGCTAAAAAAATCTATTTCGTATTTTATTTATGTATTAACTTATTAGTCTACTTAAGATGATCGTTTCAGTTCTGCAGTTTTTAAACTTAAAATCTATTTTCTGTGTTTAAGTAAGATTTTATTTGAAATGAGAGATTAAAGCGGACATTTTGGTCTGATTTCTTAAACAGTGCAAACCTTGGACTCCATATTGTTAGTTAGCTAGACACACACATATGGATTTCATAAACGCATCTGACGCGGTTCTGTGTATGGCTAGGATCCCGCAGTACACAGAACCGCGTCAGATGCGTTTATGAAATCCATTTGTGTGTCTAGCTAGCTAACAATATGGTATCCTAGGTTTACACTGTTTAAGAAATCGGGCCTTTGTCTTTAGAGACCCCACAAATCTGCTCTGTCCGTCTAATCCTCATATGGAACTTGAAGAAGAGAGAAGTTGTATCGGGCCCCCTTTGGGAGGCGAACTCAGGATCTCTTGGGTTGGTATGAGGCTGAATATCATGTGAGCTACCAAAAAATGACTCTTCCATAAGGGAAGAGTGCCAGACAGAGTGCAGCTCGTA
Source organism: Halocaridina rubra (assembly GCA_037179515.1). Classification (NCBI taxonomy): domain Eukaryota; kingdom Metazoa; phylum Arthropoda; class Malacostraca; order Decapoda; family Atyidae; genus Halocaridina; species Halocaridina rubra. The sequence continues at coordinate 35,471 of JAXCGZ010015683.1, read as the reverse complement.
TTCCCAGCATGATGCTTTTGAATACTGCCTCGTTCTTGCCTTTAGAGTAGAAAGAATGCATATCCTGGTGAACTTGAAGTGGTTTTCCATGACTGTCCGATCAAAACTGGATATATGGAATCCTAAGACATTCGTATGAATACTGTGTAATGACAGTAAATAGTGTATGCAAGGTGTGCCTTCTCGATAACGCAAATGGATGATTGAGACAGACCTTGTTGTTGCCTTCCACGTTGGTTGTATGAATATACAATTCATTGTAATTCACAAAAAGCTCTCAAGAGTGATTTGTCGCTTGGAAGGGTTTTGCATTGACGTGTGTGGTGTGTCTCCTTTTGTCATGCTGTATTGAATGACCTTAAATATAAATCATCTGGCAGTTAATTTACATCGCGAGGAAGTTGTGCTTTATTTTGTACTTTATTATATTTCAATGGCGAACTAGTTTTTAAGTACTTGTTATATCGAGGACAGGGCTTTATCTCCGTCAGTGATTCTGCCATGAGAAATGATGTCAGAGGTATCTGTATATTGCGTGTTAATGCGTTCGTTCTCTTGTATTGCAGATCTCTCCTGAATCTAAGAGACTTACAGCAAATCTCAGTTTCTTACTGATAAGTAAACAATGTTTCCATATATCCACTTACTTTGTTTCGAATCTGAGAAATAAGTTAATTCTCTCTCTCTCTCTCTCTCTCTCTCTCTCTCTCTCTCTCTCTCTCTCTCTCTCTCTCTCTCTCTCTCTCTCTCTCTCTCTCTCTCTCTCTCTCTCTCTCTCTCTCTCTCTCTCTCTCTTTGTTATCTATTTTACGTCATGGATTCCCTTTTCTACTAAGGGCTAGTTTGGTCCCTTCTTGCGAAGGACTTTGGTTTTGGCAAATGCGACTGTTACCCTGAGTGAATGCATTTTCCAGCCTCAGACCGTGGATCTAGCGAATATATATATATATATATATATATATATATATATATATATATATATATATATATATATATATATATATATATATATATATATATATTATATAATAGTGCTTAATATTGACTTGTCGACTAAATAAGAGTGCTATGGTCGTTCGTCCAACTTTATTTCATTTCCTTATAAAAAAGAATGAACAAAAGCGTGTTTCATTCTGTCATGTCAGTGGTCATTGATATCCACTGATGACATGGTATAGAATGGAATGGAATGCGCGTATTTGCAGCGTCATTTATCCGTAGAACGTTCCTCACTACGCGCCACGAAGATCATCTTCCTTAAACCGCTTGTTCCAATGCTTCAAGGGACATGTAAGTGATCTTCAACCCTAGGAGGCAAACAGCTGTGTTGTGGTCTAAACCAACTTTAGAATCAAACATTATTTTTTCTCTCCTCCTTCATATAAGTTGCGCTCCGCGGGTATATTTGACCTTAACCAAGTTCGAAAGTGTAACCGTACTTTCCCACAATTGACTCCTTGAATCTTTGTGTATGGGCTACTTGCTAAGACTACCAAGTAAACAGTGATAACGTACGTTAAGACTGATGCCACGATAGTTTCTTTTATTCCAAGTTGGTTCTCGTGAAACCACCTCGTCAAGTCTTAGAACTCAGGACCGCCTGGGTGGTGTGCTTATATATATATATATATATATATATATATATATATATATATATATATATATATATATATATATATATATATATGTATATATATATATATATATATATATATATATATATATATATATATATATATAATATTTCTTCGTCTACATATTTTCCCACTTTTATGTGGGGTCGATGTTTCTGGCCAGTGTTCTCCATATGTTCCTGTCTCATACCTCATCACCCAACAAACCTTTAGACCTCTGGTCGTCATTGATGCAATCCATCTACCTATGCTTTGGTCTCCCCCTCCCTCTCCTACCCTGTATATCCATTTCCATCACCCTTCTCGCAACATACTGTTCATCCCTCCTAACGACATGACCATACCATCTTAGTCTACTTTCTTTTATCTTATCTGATATTTCTCTAACTTTTGAGGTACCTCTAATTACCTCGTTTCTGATCTTATCGCTTCTTGTCACCCCACACATCCTTCTCAACATCCTCATTTCTGCCACATCCAGTTTTTTCTCTTTTGTCTTCTTTATTGCCCATGTATCTGCTCCATACATCATCGCAGGTCTCACAACTGTCTTATGCACTTTACCCCTCAACTTAATCCCTCTTCGGTCGCACAGCACCCCAGACACTTTCTTCCAGTTCTTTCATCCCGCTTGTATTCTGTGGGTTATTATTATATTTATGAATATAAAGCGCACTGTTGAATTACTAATATAATGTATAATGGAATTGTATTTACGCTAACTCGTCATTTCCCCGTCTCCTGGTCGGTAACATATACGCAATGCTTATCATATCTTTCCTTGAAATTATGAATGCATTTTGCCTTTTATAATTTCTTGGCTAATCAAATTCTAATGATCAGCAAATTTTGCATTAAATTGAAATGTATAAACTGTTATTATAGCCCTTCTTTCTTCTCACTTCAAGTGATAGTGAGTCTAACTCATTGAGCATTTCCTTATAACTGAGATTATGTATATATTTCAGCAGCTTCGTAGCGTGTCTTTGAAATTTCTCTAAATGATTTACATTTTCCTGTCGCGTACGTACGGGTGTACTGTGTGTGTGTGTGTGTGTGTGTGTGTGTGTGTGTGTGTGTGTGTGTGTGTGGTGTGTGTGTGTGTGTGTGTGTGTGTGATTACCCTAATTGTGTTTACGGAAAAGAGCCCAAAGCTCGTATCTTCCCGTCTCCTGGTCGGTTCCATTTTATACTTAGTGATACTTATCATACCTGTCCTTAAAACTATGGATTGAGATAGCATTAACTACCTCCTCGCTTAGCGAATTCCAATTATCAACTACTCTTGTGTGTGTGTGTGTGTGTGTGTGTGTGTGTGTGTGTGTGTATGCTCACCTGACTCCTAAACGTGAGGAAATATTGTTCGTAGTTCACCAAGTTCCAGCTTTATGAAAACATATCTATAAATTAAACAAAAAGTTCGTTTGTATGCTCGCCTAGATGAGGGTTGTGGTTGTGGTGGGGGTGGTGGTGGAGATTTTTGCGAGGAACAGATGAAGGTCAGAAAAGGCTTCAGGTAACCTGATGGTTCAAGTGTATTAGAGAAGAGAAAATATCTGTTGTGTAATCTTATAATTGGCCTTCCCGTTACTTTGTCCATACTCTTTTTACCTTTCCTTTTTACACAGAGTGTATTGTATTAAGGTCTCAGAAATTTTTTTCGTATTCTGGATATTTTTGTGCATTTGTACCAACCCTTTTCATTCGAGGAAGTTTTAAATTTTTTAACATATTTATTTTGTTGATTCCAAAATATTATTGGACCATTTTATTTCTCTCCTTCGCACGACACTTGAAATTACCATTCTCAAGATATACTTAAACATTATTGCTGGTTTTTGGTATTTAAGAGTTGTTATTTAGTCAAGGATATGGCGTTCAATATAAAATGATAAAACATGTCCGTATCAGTCATATGCTTATACATTTCATCTGTTACTCATCTTCTAACTTTCCTCGACGCTTTCTCCATTCATTTGTCAGAGCTACTCTCAAGATGGATGGGATATATACGAGTACGTAGTCACCTACTTTGATTACTAATAATGTTTATGTGATCAATTCGAAACCCGCGGTATTTCGCTGATGATAAATGCATTTATATATTCATGTAAACATCAAGTATGGCTAGATGATGCGACTCACATCGGCCGAGGTCTTCGTGCTATTTCTTCCTCTATATCAAGATTTAGAATTTCGCATCATTACTTATGGTGACTGCACGTGGTTCAAAGGTTGGCTTAGCCAGAAAATAATATTTTATTTTTCATGTCGTGTCGATATGGTATCTGTCAGCAATGGGAACTAAGTAAAGCTTTATTTGTAGACTCGAATACTTTGTAATTATCTTTCATTATAGTACTACCAAGTGAACTATGGAAAAATATATAAATAATGCAAAGTCAGAAGCAGTCTCAGTGACAAGAGACTCTCTCTCTCTCTCTCTCTCTCTCTCTCTCTCTCTCTCTCTCTCTCTCTCTCTCTCTCTCTCTCTCTCTCTCTCTCTCTCTCTCTCTCTCTCTCTCTCTCTCTCTCTCTCTCTCTCTCTCTCTCTCTCTATATATATCTCTATATATATATATATATATATATATATATATATATATATATATATATATATATATATATATATATATATATATATATATATATATATATAAAACACCCCCCCCCACACACACACATATATATATATGTATATATATATATATATATATATATATATATATATATATATAATATATATATATATATATATATATATATATATATATATATATATATATATATATATATATATGGCACTGTTTTGAACCTTGAAGTGCGTTCAGTATTGACCTTTGCATTGATATTCCTCCCTTCCAAAGTGCTTCAGGAAGTGAGTTTTGCATTCATATGTGACTCATGCTAATCAACTGCCTTTCAAAGAATGCCATGTGTGAATGTAGGCATTTGCCGCCATTACTCCTATATTTTATTGCTCGGACATTAGTATAGACTACATATGAAGCTAACACTGATTTTGATCTAATTGCCAGTGCACCATCAATGCGAAAGGTTGTTTGATGTAAAGCTCTTTTGGGAGCTTATGACAAAGTTAAAAGTTCGATTTTTGTCTGCTGTAGTATATGGTTTCAGATACTATTAACAGACAAGAGATGACATCAAGACCGTTTCTAGTTCCTGAATTTAAAAGAGACGGCTGACACGGAGAATATTTTGTACTATGTTGAGCAGTTTTTTAGGTTGTATTAATATTATTATTTATGTAGAGAGAACTTTAGTAACGTGGTATTTTCCTTATAAATGAATTTTTACTGATAATGGAGTAGAGAGTATGTTTCCCAGACAGGCCTAATAGTACATTTTTATATGCTACTTTCAGTACATAACTCCAAAAGCAAGTCCGAAATAAATAGCTAAATGTAATCATTACCTTATATATCATGATTAAGTTTTATCGTTTTCGTTACATGACTCTGTAATTTGTCAAAGAAACACGCACACACGAGCGCACACCCAAGAATGGTTAGGCGTGTGAGTGAGTGTGGATATTAATGTATGCATACACACATTTGTGTATGCGAATGTGTATGTATGTATGTATGTCTGTATGTATGTATGTATGTATGTATGTATATATTTATGTTTGTATGTATGTATATATGTATGTATGTATGCATTTATGTATGTATGTCTTTAAAGCAGGTTAAGGTAAGAATTTAATTGTTCTTTGGAGGTAAGATGTGGTCATTGCTCATTTACGAAATGTCTCCGTTGTCGCTGCCATTGTGTGTGTTTGAGGCATTGTGAACTAGAAATGCTGACTTAGTATATTACACGAGTGAAACTGCTGACTGAAGAGGAATGCAAATTACACTTACCACCTCACCACCCAAACTCCTCTCTCTCCTCTCTCTCTCTCTCTCTCTCTCTCTCTGTGGACTTTGGAGTTCGGGGGAACATACTGAAATGGATACGGGGATATCTCTGCAACAGAACATCAGGTGTCCTTTTTAAAGGGTCGTATAGCTCCTATGAACGGTTTGAACTGGGTACTCCTCAGGGGGGTGTGCTAAGTCCTTTTCTATTCAATATCCTTATGCATCGTCTACTCTCCCTCCTTCCTGTCATCCCCGGTACTACAGTTACCTGCTATGCGGACGACATATGCATCCACACGACCTCAACTCACGACCTTCAGCACATGCTCCATGATTTTTACGTGTCTGCTACCTCCTGTGGCCTTATTATCTCCCCAGAAAAAAACAGAATTTTTACTTCACGCAACTGCAGAGCACTGCCCGCATTCGCCATGGGTGGTAATGTCATCCCTCACTGCACACAGTACACGTATTTAGGTGCACCAGTCTGGATCACCCCAGCTATACCTGCACGTCAACGAATTCATCCCTTTGTGAAGAGCCTTCTTGACCGCCTGGAGCCCCGCTTTGCACCTGTCAAGTGGCTTGCCAACAATGCTGCAGGAGTCTCCATCCCAGTGGCGAGGACCCTCTACATCCTACTACTTCGGTCAGTGGTTGACTATCTGTCTCCTGCCTTGTGTCAACTTCCTAGACCAGCTCTCGAGCCACTTGAAAAGTTCCAGAATCGAGTCATGAGATTTATCTTGGGATGTTCTCTCTCTACCCGTATTGTGAGTATGCAGTTGGAGCTCAACTTGCCCCCTCTTGTGGAGAGGATTTATGCCAATGTGTCCTATTTTACTGTTAAGTGTCTTCACTACCCCTTTCTTGCTCCGTACTTCTCTGCTGTCATGAGGACATCCCTGGATCCAGACGCACCCAGGCTCCCACTTCGAGCAGGAGGTCATAACCTTATCAGGGTGGTGAGTGACATTCTCCGTGGCCTTGACATCGACCTGCCAGTGCAGGCGGCTGTCCCAGATTTACCACCCTGGCGTGTCCCCCTCCCCGCTGTCACATATACACCGACCTCGAAGGATGTCTATCCCCCCTTGCAGAGACAGTTAGCTCTGGAGACTATCGCTGATGTATCCACGTCTGTCCCTGCAGCGCACCACGTCTATGTTGATGGTTCTGTGCAAGCAGATGGGAGGGCGGCATGTGCTGTGTTTTCCCCCACCATGGAGCCGCCTGTGCCGGCTGATTCATGGATTGGCCGTAGACTACCCACCTCGTCGAGCTCCACCTACTGTGAACTGAGTGCCATCTTGGATGCCGTGACTCTCCTTGTTCGACGACGAGTGAATGGGGTAATAATTTGTGACTCCCAATCGGCCCTACAAGCCCTATCCTCGCCAAGACCTATCTGTGGTCGTGCTGTGGGAGATATACTATGTCGCCTCGCGGCCGCTCGGGATGCTTCTCTTGTTGTGTCATTTGTTTGGACTCCATCCCACATTGGGCTGACTGGCAACGACACAGCGGATCGTCTTGCCAAGGCGGCCTGTATGCTGGATGGGCATGCTGTGGACGCTGAGCCCTCCCTCCGATGCCTACGTAACATCATCTACTCAGCTGGGTTTGCCATGACGGTCCAGCGCAGGGACACGGAGAGGGCCAACAGTGTGTCCATACAGCACCATGATCACTTTCTTCACAGTCGCTACAAGTATCGCAGACGCGGGTTAATGGTGCGGAAAAACAATGTAGTTAGTGCTCGGCTCAGAATGGGGTATCGGCCTTTATGGCAGGTCTCCCAGACTCTAGATATGCCACAGTACACCTCCTGTAAACTATGCGACCATCCTAATGCTAACACTCTTGACCACTATTGTCTTCAGTGCCCCACAGTGAGAGATGTTTTACCACGAGGTCAGAACTTAATACAGATCTGCTCATTTTTACTTAATGATGACAACCTTGATGTTATTCTTGCTCGTTATCCTCACTTTGGTGGCCATTAATTATATTGAATTATACATATATTTTCTGTATGTTGCTGTATAATTCTGTTTGTGCATTCTGCGTTTCTCTGAGCTTTACTTTTGCATATAATGTACTCTGTGCTGCCATACTGTGAGTTGTGTGTTAGTATGCAGCAATGTTTTATCAATATGTACACCTCCCTGTAAACCATGTTCAACTCTTGGTTTTGTATCCATTTGAAGCATTATTTGTATGAACTCATGTAATGTCTGACGCCTTGGCGCAATAAATTAATAAAATAAAAATAATAATCTCTCTCTCTCTCTCTCTCTCTCTCTCTCTCTCTCTCTCTCTCTCTCTCTCTCTCTCTCTCTCTCTCTCTCTCTCTCTCTCTCTCTTTTCCTTCCATATCCATTTATGATTCTGTGAATACCTTTGATACATACACATTAACATCCATACATACATACTTTTTTTTTTATGAATGTGACACCGGTACAGGCAAGAAATTGCCCCCATCAAACCCGGGCACAAAGAAAATATTTTGACGAAGAAAAAGTAGAAGCTTAAAGACAAGGCAGGATTAAGGGAATGATAAACAATAGGAAAAGGACAGGCTAAAAGAATTGTCGAAGTATTGAAGACCTAGAACTATGGAGGATTAGGCCCTGAGATGACGATCGATCCACTTTTTGAAATAAGATTGGTTATAAGAATTAGGAAAGACAAACGGAGGAATAGAGTTCCAGAACCTGAAGGTGGATGTGAAGAATAGTCACTGCACTGACCAAATCTCCACAAAGTGTGTTATGCGGCCTTAGCAGTGGGGGAGGAATACAACCCACCAACTTATCCAAGCAGTGATGGAAGTAGTATCGATAGAAAAGGGAAAGGGACGATACCTTATGGTGAAGAGAAAGAAAATCCAAATTAAAATTAAGAAAAGGGATGCATTTGAATGCCCTAACTTCAACCCTATCAAGGAGATAAGTATAAGTAGAAACATCCCAGATGTGTGAGCAGTATTCTAAGCAGGGATAGATAAGACTTTTATGAATTTTAAGCAATTGGAGAGAGGAAACGTGATGGCAAAAACGAAACAGTACTCCCAATTTTTGGATGCATATTTAGAAATTTGGATTATATGATGCCTCCAAGACAAGTTAGAGGCTAGCTGGATTCCTAAAATGTTAATTGAATTAAGAGGACAGATATCCTTAGTTTCGAAGATAATAGGGCTATCAGGAGGAGAATAAGATAGAGATAGCCAGAAGAAACTGTCTTGAAGGCTTTAAATTTAATTAAATTTTTGGTTGCCCCACTCAAACACCCTCTGCAAATCGGAGTTGAGAGTAGAAGAAAGATTGATGCAAGACTGATTACGAGTAGGAGATGAAGGTTGCGCAGAAAAGGCAGAGGGAATGGTCGAATCGTCGGCAAAGGCGTGAAGAAGAGAGGAGGATGGGGACTGAAGAAGATTGTTGAAGAAGAGAAGGAACAGAGTAGGGTAAAGAACAGAGCCCTCTGGAACACCACTGGTAACAGGGAATGAACTAGGTATTGTGCCGTCAAGTACTACAGATATAAAGTGGTCAGAAATGAAATTTGATATCAGAGAACAAAGAAAAGGGGTAAAACCATAAGCAGGGAGTTTAGCCAACAGAGCCATGTGCCAGACTCTGTCAAAAGCCTCAGATACATCAAGGGTAACAACAAAGGATTCCCCATAGTTCCTCAGAGAAGATGACCATATATGAGTAGCATAGGACAGGAGGTCACCTTGCGGAAGCCATACTGGTGACCAGAGAGGAGCGAGTTAGATTCGAGATCTTTCAAGAAGTGAGAATTGAGCAAAGTTTCGAATATTTTAGCGATAGCAGAGATTAGGACAATAGGCCGGTAGTTTGAAGGAATAGAGTGGTTACCCTTTTTAGGAAGTGGCTGAACTAGAACATGCTTTCAATATGAAGGATAGATAATGGTTGAGAGAATAAGGTGAAAATGATTGCAAAGCACGGAAGCCAGTTCATCTGCAAAATCCTTAAGGAACCTTGCAGGAATACCATCAGGTCCGGATGCCTTGATTGTCTTCAGAAAACGAAGAACCTTATGGAGTTTGCGTGAAGAAAGAATAAAGGAGGGTATAGAGTTAGAGAGGGATAAAGTACGAGGAATGGGTGCATTGCAAAATGCATACAAAAGAGTTGGCAGAAAAATGAGAGCCAAAGAGAGTAGCTTTGTGATGGGAGAGTAAGCTTTTGAACCATCAGAAAGAATTAGAGGGGGAAAGCTTCTGTTACAGAAGGTTTTGGAGTTTTTTTTGGCTAAAGTTTAGAAACATATATCAGTTGGAGAGGAGTTAAGATCATCAACATTCCTTCTTAAAAAGGAACCTCTGAATCTAATCTGAACAGTGCAGCTGTTCCTAGCTGTAATAAAGGCAGAGCAAGTTAAATTAGAAGGAGAGACTTGGTATGCCTGGTAAGCCCGATCCCTGGTCTGAATAGCCTTGGAGAAGGCACGATCAAGCCGAGGATTAGGGTGAGAAAAAGTTTTCATAGAAGAGTAGATGAACGCCTCCATTCCTGTGGTTATGATCTTAGCAACTTTTAGGGCTACCTGATTAGTGTTGCGGGTCTGGAGGCAGGAGTAGTCATCCCGTGGGAGGTCAAAGAGAAAGTTACGCAAATCATCGCTTTGGGTGCAATCACAATGCCAAAGGCTGCTCTGAGTAGGAGGGATTGATGGGAGGGGAGCAAAAATGGAAGAGATTTAGATGGAAGATTGGTTAGATTTTCTAAGAGGGGATAGCACAGAATATGAGTAGTTAGAAGGATCAGGAACACGAGTAGGATGCTTGATAATCTGCTCCAGATCATGAGTAATAGATAAAGCAAAGGCCTCACTTCCTCCCACATCAGTGTGAGAAGAACAAAGCCACTCACTCTGGTTTACATTGAAGTCATCAATATAGAGAATTTCAGCATGTGGGTGAGAAGATAGCAAGGACTTATGGCAAGATGACAGATATTCAAAGAAGGACACAAAATCCAGTGGAGTTAGGAGAGCAGTGTAGAAGCAAAAAAATTTAGTGGTAGTGGAGAGATAAATTTTCATATATACATACATACATACATACATCCGCGTGCGTTCATACATACATACATACATACATACATACATACATGCATCCATGCATGCATGCTTACATACATGCATACATACATACATACATACATACATAGTGAAATGTCATTGGAATGATCATGTGGTTTTTTCTTCTGCATTATATTTCTGTCTATACACAAGAGCCACATTCCTCCTTATAAGGGGGAGTGGCTTAGTCAAAGCACAGTACTTTGGTTCTTGCAAGAAGAATATATAATCCTTATTAAAATTGGAACTTTTTAGTTTTAAAAAGTTGTATTGCTATCTTTAGGGATATTTTTTTTTTATTATTCTTTCGCTGTTGTGATCGAAATTAGGCAATTCACTAAAAATATTTGATAAGACAGCATTTCTTATTTGAGAAATGTTATTATGCATAACTCTAACTTGTAGATGGTGACAGGAAGCTGAAGGAAACATGTGTGATGGAATTTGTATTCGTATCAACTCATAGCTAAAAGGTCACCTGCATTTTATATATTTACTTACATAATTTGAGAACATCAGTGTAACATTAACCCAAATTCACTTGTGTCATTCGGCGAAGACCTATGCTACGACCTGCGATGATTTAGAAACCAGTGGACCTCCTTAACGTTTGCTACCATACGAAGTTACAAAAAAAAATATGTATTTCTGCCTGTATGCATATATGGCTCCATGAAGGCACTGATATTGTTAGGTTGCTGCATGCAAGCAGTGTACTCATTTTAGGGAAAGGAATCTGTGATGCAGCATCTCATATAGAATAATTGAAAATAATTGTTATTTAGTAGTTTGGCCTATGGCACCAGCCACCCTTTGCGATAATACAATTGAATGTCTATTTGATTTAAAATAGGACTGTTCAGGACAGTTCGATGTTAAAGTCTTTCAGTTATGACTCTTTTTCTATGCCTACATCGACACCGAATAGTCTTTGATATTCGTTACACATCTCTTCTTATTTCTTCACATCTGACAAGTCACAACACATCCCATCTTTGTTGCGCTTTGCTTTATGTTTTCTTCAAACCCAGTTCCGGTAAGGGCGATTTTCGTTGCCTGCCCTGGTGTCACACTGATAAAAAAAAAAAAAAGAATGGAGTCACATATATAAAAAAATAGTTTTTTTCAGTTGAATATAGATGAATACAACTGTATATGGGAAGGCTTTTTTTTATTTTGTTTCATAAGTATATATTTTAAAGATTTTGTACTGATGTCAAGTGTCATGTCCAATGATCTGTGCAGTAATTTGGATAATAGTTAAAAATATACTATCTGAATCCCCAGCGAACAATAAGCAGTCTCTTTGTAATCATGGCTTTCCTTCCTACTCATAAGTAGTAATACTCGTTTGGTAATATTGCCTAGCCTAGTAAGATTATAAGTGTTTTGAGAACGTGTCTGCAAACAGCATCCTGTGATTACGCCAGCCGTCAATAACTCGTCATGAAAGCTAAGGTAAAATGGGAAGTAGCTCTGGCATATATAGATCTCATGGCATGACTTGTGATGGATTCATTACATAAATATTAGTATTGACAGTAGCTTCCTCAGTTGTTATCCTTTTGGACATCGGATATTGACACGCAGAGACCTATTGAATATGGATGTGTGTACCCAATTGCACCCATTAGCTTCTGGTGGACTTATATCCATGATTGGATCCTCATAACTTGATAAACATCTCGCTTGACAGTGGGTAGGAGATGATAGCTGAGATCCTAGCACATTTTACCTATATCAGTCGTGATAGAAAGAGAAGTTGTTTTTGGAAGCCCCATCGGTGACAACGAGCGTGCCTCAGCATAAAAACTGAACTCTGGTTTCTCTTTCTGAAGTGATGCACGCAGTTGTCTTGTTAACCCCAAGACGTGATAAAATATCATTGACAGAAGGCTGGTGATGATGAAAATGACGCAGTAATACCTATTGTTTTCTGAACTTGTATATGGGTCGAGAGATGGTTGTCATTTTGCAGTTTAATGTCAGAGGCAAGACTCTTTACTTCTTCATAGATTAATGTTTTCCCTCTTTTGGAGGAAATTTGTGTAGCCATTACATAGGATGCAGTTAAGCATTTTTTGTTATTTATTTTCTCTGGTTTTTGTGTGAAAGAGCAGCTTTCCGTTTCTTACTCATGTCTAACACGAATTTAATAACTATTCAATTATGGAAGAATATTATGATGCCGAAAATAACCAAATTATGGCAAAGTTAAGCTAGGGTACCAGTGTGGAAGAACAACTTCGATGGACATTACATAAATATCATCATTACTGGCTGTAGCCTCTTCGGCTGTTAACTTTGTGGACATCGGATATTGACACGT
>JAXCGZ010015683.1:0-17500 GCA_037179515.1 Halocaridina rubra | reverse complement strand
TTTTTACGTAATGTGTACATTAGAAGTATCCTCAGCTGTGATGACAGTGGTAGTGATTAGTTCAATATTTGGAGTGGTGATAGCATTAGCATGGACATTGTGGTAATCTTGGTAGTTGTAGTTAAACTTATTTTAGTACTGCTGTTGTTATAACTATGCCATCAAGATGGATAAGAAAAAAAGTTAACTGGACGATGTACAGGGCTACTTAACATCACAACCTTCCTTGTTATCTCGACAGCCTTCGTAAGTACAATATCATATATTTTAGGGTAATGGTAAAACAGTATGTTCATTTGCTTTGGCTTCCATGAGTGCAAGATCTCATCCTACAACTCTCATGCTAAAAATATATATTTTTTTTAATATTTAACTTGTTTGTATTTTAAATGTACTAAGTATAAAAGTACTTTGTTTGACTTAGCCAAGAGTGATATGTATTTTCCTTTTATGCCATTTAGGGTTAGAAAGCAACAACAGCAATAATAATAATAATAATAATAATAATAATAATAATAATAATAATAATAATAATAATAATAATCATAATAATAGTAATAATAATAATAATAATAATAATAATAATAATAATAATAATAATTAATAATAATAATAATGATGATGATGATGATGATAACACCACCTAATTGAATTCTTAGAGTATAGAACAGGATTGATGCAATGTTCATTCTTTATGCACAGAATGAATTCAAGCATGTGCAGAGGAAGCTCATTAAGAGAAAAGAGAGAAAAAGTATATAGGAATTAGTCTGAACAACAAAATATGGATGTCAAACTAAGCATAACTGAGAAATATTGAAATCACATAAGCCAACTGAATAAACATTTAAATAAATATACTGTAATAGCTCTACTGGAATTGAATGAAGGCAGACACTTGAATAAATATCTCAATAAATAAGGGAAGAAATGCCCACATATATAGCCAATATTAATACTAAATAGACTTACCCATTTTTTAACATAAATTTTTTAACAAGCGTAAGGCTTTCGGCATAAACTGTATACACTGCTTCCTCTCTAGTTATTGAATTTGTTTCTTTGCTTCTATGAAGGCTATTGGCGTGATGAATTTTGAAATAACTTTGAATTTTTTTTGGGGGGGGGTTAGAATTTGAGTCCTTTTTTATGAAGATGTCCCACAGGGCAGAAATTTTGCAAATGAAATTGACCTAAGCGTGCCAATATTGATGCCCCAATAGTGCCGATTCCGGTGCAGCTTCTTATCAATATATCTTCTGCCCTTGTAGATTACGCAGATATCTTTTTAATAAGACATTTTTTTTCTGAAAGGATGTCTAAGCTTGCATGAGTGCTGCTCCTTCACTGACTCAACACATTATTGTCCTAAAGTACCAACTCTTGATATATATATATATATATATATATATATATATATATATATATATATATATATATATATATATATATATATATATATATATATATATATATTTATATTGTGGTCTTCCATATTGGAGAAGAGCAGAGTTAATCCGTCTCATTTTAGTGAAGAAAAGAGAGTTTTCCTCTATTTTAGTAATCTCATCTGCATATTTTGATCTTCCTGAAACGGTGTTTTATGTGAGAGGTTCGCTCATTGACCACTAGATTGTGGGTGAAACCTCAAAATTGCTCTGGTACGGGAATAAGCCTTTTGTTGGCCTTTCTTGGATTTTGTACATGTGAATAATAATACATGTGAATAACAATCATCATGTAATAGAAATTTATCCCACATAAAAGGCATCGTTTTCATTTTTATACTATTTCTATGCCTACATCAACACCGAATAGTCTTGGATATTCGTTACACATCTCTTACTATCCCTTCACAGCTGACAAGTCATAACACTCCCCATCTCTGTTTCTTTTCACTTTTTGTTTTCTTCGTGACCAAGCCCGATGTGGGCAGATTTATTTATTTAAATTTGTTGTCCGTCCATGTATTACAATCATTAAAAAAAAAAATCAGAAATTCGAAATTTACTTCATATCCGGAGCTTCTTTGGCTGGATTGGGGTGACCCAAGTTCGCGTACGCTTCAGGTCAAATGAAAAGAATGTAATATACAAGTTGCCACCCAGCAAGTAAAGCGACTATGCCATTGGAATGGGTACGTCACTGGAAGAACCCATGCACAAATTAGCTCAGCCATGAGACTAGACATTTCCATTCTTAACTTGAGAGGCATGTGGCATAGACGCACTGTCTCTGATATATAAATGCTCTCACTTCAGTGTGCATTTCATGCGGAAATTTCTATTATATTTATTAATATGATTGTATTTTATGCAACAATTATGGATTATGGTTTTGCTTGCATTTCGAAATACATTTGATAGTAATTAATAATGAGTAAAATTTTCTCGTTGACCTTCAATTTATTATTATTTTTTTTTTTGAAGGGTGTGTCTGTGAGGCTCGTGGTGAAGAAGACACACTTGAAGGTCAAAATGTCTGGACTGGTTTCAAAAGTTTTTTTAATATTATATTTTTTATACATATTTATTTTTTTCCCTAGTGCGGCTTTCAATACGTTCAAGACAAACGAGGGTTCTTGCCATCTCAATAATAATAATAATAATAATAATAATAATGATAATTATTATTATTATTATTATTATTATTATTATTATTATTATTATTATTATTATTATTATTATTATTATTGTTGTTATTATAATTTCAGTAGTAGTAAAAATATAATTTAGTTTATTGATAATAATAATAATAATAATAATAATAATAATAATAATAATAATAATAATAATAATGATGATAATAATGATAATAATAATAATAATAATGATAGTAATGATGATGATAATAATAATAATAATAATAATATATTGTATTATTATTATTATTATTATTGTTATTATTATTATTATTATTATTATTATTATTGTGTGCCTCATAGCTTTCGAGCTATAAATGAAACTTTCAGTTATAAGAGACGAAACACTAAGCATGAAAAATTTCCTGCAAAACCCTATTGAAACCGTTCTCGTATGGAAACTGAGCCTGCAACGGACGGCAGATTCATCACTCAGGTCCAATATGACATCGAATGTAGCTTTGTTTATCAGGGAAAATAGATCTGTTGTGTGTGTGTGTGTGTGAGTGTTTTTTTATTTTTTTTAATAACCTGTTTTGATGAGGGCAGAACTTGTACACTGACACTGGTCACGTAGAGGATGCCCAGAAGACGGCTGAGACCTTGCTTGCTTTGGGGCTCCCGTTGCGTCAGGGTCGTGTTCGCCGTTGCTAAGTTAGTCTTCGGCGTTTTGATGGTCAAGAAAGACGCATTTCCTCCAAAGGCATAGGTTGTGCACTTGAAGAGATAGTGTGTGCCGTAGTGGTAAGTAGAGCTAATCATGAAGGAACATCATCCTTCTCGTGACTAATTGTTCTGATGTTTACAAGTGTGAAAGGTGAGAAATGACTCTTTTCAAATATGATATTAAATTTTAGGTATACTGTAAAGAATAGAGATTGCGAAAGTCCATATGTGTAAGGAAGTGTCTTCATCATTTTCATCTCTGATATTGAGACCAAAAACCCATATTGGGACTCTTCTACTTAGTGACTGTACGTGAGTGCCCTTTTTTTTATTTTTTTTTATTGTTAATCCGTCATTGAAGTTGATCATATTTATTAATGCGCAGAACTTGTCCGTTGTGAGGTTTTGTATATGAAGCGCCATATGTAGGGACTCTGGATTTCATGGCATCGTGTATACAGCAGAATGGCTGTGAGTTTGGCTGGAAGTATGGCCGCTTTCACACCAAAGTGGCACGTCGCACGTGGTATGCCACGTGGCACGCCAGTGGAAAACGAACATCCGGAAATATATGAAACCTTACATACAGAAGTGGCGTGACACGTCCCATGTGCCACGTGTGACTTGCGTCGTGAATGCGGCCTAAAATAAAACAGGAGCGTCTGATCTATAAGAAGGTGTCATCGAAAACAAAATTAAGTTTTTTCTCTTTCGTTAGGTGTGCTTATCGAGCTAATTGAGTGGTGAAGAGCTTATGGATTGACCTCTCTTTCCGACTTATTGGTAACAGTTGGCACATGGAAGGTCACGTGATAATCTTTTCTTATTCAAGCACGATGATCATATTTAAAATCCACTTCCAGTACTTAACGGAAAACTGAATCAGTAGTATTTAGATTTTAATCTCTCCTTATATATATATATATATATATATATATATATATATATATATATATATATAGATATATATATATATATATATATATATATATATATATATATATATATATATATATATATATATATATATATATATATATATATATATATTTATATATATATATATATATATATATGTCTTCATTCCCCTTTGTAAGGGGGGTGACCGAGCCAAGAAACGTGCATTCATCACGATCCACACATTTCTCAACTACTCCTCTTATCTCCTTGAGGATAAAAGGTTGCCACGTTTCCCTCCCTTCCACCCTGCTTGGGTCACCCACAAGGTAGGCAGGTAAGGATAGTCTACAATGAGACCCGACAGCCGCAGCTGGTTTACCTACACCGTTTCATCACATGCCGACTCCCCTCACACCCGTCCATCACAGTTCACTGAGTTAGCGTCGTTAATATCGTATCTGAAAAAAGTGTCCTTATGAAAATAGGTTTATTACCTCTTATATGGCGTCACCCTTTGGGCTCTGCAGAAGAAACCTTCATACATTATTTGAGATACCCCTTTTTATATAATGTTAGAAATACTTCCTGTCTTTCTGGCTTTCATTTGCAATATGCATTGTTATAACTGTTATTCATGGACTCTGAAGCATTTTTGCATGCATAAATTCCCTTTTTTCTATATGCATCGTTCTTTATTTTGGTGCATTGTGTGAATTCCATTTAAAATGGTTCTATCAATTTAGATGTGGCCGCTATGGCTGGATGGTAGATAGCGGAACTTTGATTTGGCAGGTCTTTGATTCGAGACCCGCCACGATCTGGGGTTAGAATGGGCATTCACTCGGGTTAATGGTCATACACTGCCAAAACCAAAAATTCGCAAAGTTGTATAGTCCTAGCCTTTACAAAGAAAAGAGTTCGTGACGTAAAACTAGGTCAGTGTCTCTTGATATGAATCCTTCATGATTTTCAACCATCAGAAGAGTATATATAAGCTTAGATCTCATTGACGATAAGCGTCCATTTATCGTAAAGGAAATTCTCACGCTGTTTTTTTTTTTTTTTTTTTTTTAAACATACACACACGGTTAAAAAACACTACTCCAAGTGGGTGAATATATATGTATTTCTTCCTCTCCCGCTTCCTCATGTTTTCAGTAGAGAGATTCCTTGTTAGGTTTTCTGGTATATTATGTTGTTATGTGAGGGAACTTTATTTAAACTACAGGGCTGACAAAATGTAATCTTTGTTGGACTAGTATCGTTTATATATGTCTATATTTGTAGATATATGTCTATATTTTTAGATATTTGCCCGCCGACCTGCAACCAGTATACCTACCATTAAGTCTTACATCAAAATGTATGTTTTTTAAAGTGTGGTTTGGCATTTATATGATACTAGGGAAGCCATAATTATACCATATAAATGAAAAATTAAATTAATTTTATTCTAGATCTGTTTAAACTCCGTTTGCCAAACGCTAGAATCTGTTGCATGCCTCGTAATTCGTTATAGCTTATTACGAAATAACAGCTTTATGGAACTCCATAGCCCAGTCAAGTGTGTTTATTGAACTTCGATCCTGTTTTTATCTACTGATTATAAATGATTACGAGATGAAGATAAGGAAGGCTTTTTATCTGACTTTTAACCCTCGGGACACATTCAAAGTAACTCATCTCTCGAATTCTTCTTGTCAGGCGTCACGAGATAAAAGAGATTCTCTGTTGATGCATTACTTACTTTTATTTATGGTGAGTACTCTTCATTGGGGTGATTGACAGATTTAGATGAAATTATCTTGATAACAGGTAATAGTGTATTATTGATTATTATTATTATTGTTATTATTATTATTATTATTATTATTATTATTATTATTATTATTATTATATTATTATTATTACTATTATTATTATTATTATTATTATTATTATTATTATTATTATTATTATTATTATTGTTGTTGTTGTTGTTGTTAGTTGTTGTTGTTAAGCCCTAGGGTAAAAAGATAAAGCGCTGCCATGATATTCCTTATGCATTATAGAAGGCAACGAAAAAGGCTCTCCATGCCGGTGGTGTTTAAGAATATGAACTTATGGGTTTAGAGAGGCCATGAAAGATGGGCGGCTAGTAATTCCCTCCTGAAGTAAGCTCCAAGCCTTCTCACTTCATGAGACGATGAGAATGAGCAGGGTATAAGAAAGCCTACTTCTCTCACGGTTTTGGCTACCTTATTGGCTGGTCCCAACGGGATGTGATGCTCCATTTTGGTAAAGAAAAATCTGTTGTTCTTGGAATTATCTCGCTTAGGCAAACGTAGTAGATAGAGATTTACAGTCTCTCTCTCTCTCTCTCTCTCTCTCTCTCTCTCTCTCTCTCTCTCTCTCTCTCTCCCCGCTCATATCTTTCGCATTCCTCCTTTCGCGGTCTACGTGCATTGTCTATCAATTGAAATTCGTGGATTTATCTCTAGTCGATCAGTTTAGTTTTAATTTTTTCGTTTTTGTGAGTCAAGGAGGTGTAAGATGACAATGTTTTCCCAACTATATTAAAACTTAATATTCTATCAAGAGTGCGCAGGGACTGAGACTCATGCATCGGTATAGGAGCGAGTTGACGACAGACAACAATCGAAGCCTGAAATTAAGATATTCAGCTATTAATATAAGATAGTCGTCTTGAGCAGACACGTGTACATTAGAATCAAACCACTGACTTGGGAAAAATATTGTATTCTCCCTTTTCACACTCCTTTGCATTTCGGAACTTTAAAGAGACTTTGTCTTGTTTTTCTTGAAATTTCAGTTGAAAAACAGAAATGTTTTGCTGGTAAAGCCAGAGCCACCAGATTAAACATGTGTGTTCTTCAAATACGTATGCAAGTGCGTGTATTTACTTAACTGTGCCTAATGCTGGCGTCACACATAGCCAAAATTCCCGACCCGACTCTTAAGACCGTCTAAAGACGGAATCCTCCCGGCAGAAATGACGTCATTACGATAATCGGGTGTAATCGTTCGTCCGCGTACGACGGAATCCTAACGGTCCTACGTAGTTTAAAACAATCGAGGGGGTCCTGAACCGTCGTGGAGGGCCTACGATAATTGGCTGCCGCACCCAATAATCTCCGTGATTCAGAAGACCAGTTCAGTCGTAGAAGACTGCGTACGACGGGTAAGATCGATCTTCTTGATCGTACGCGGGCGTAGGAGAAGGCGTACGCCCGCGTACGATCCAGAGGATCGATCCTACCCGGCGTACGCAGTCCTCCGGGTCTGGAACCGTTAAAAATTGAAAAATTCTCCTATACGTCTGGCAGCGCAGTACGAGAAGACAGCGCGCGATGCGTGGTCTCATGTGTGACAACCCAGTCCTGAGCGTTCAGTTGTCCTCCACCTCGTAGTCTGCTTCTCGATGTATGGGCGTACCTTCTCCACAATCTCGTTGAAAAGGGGTTCATGTAGGCGCATGAAGTTCCTGTAGAGGTCTGGGGACTCCAGGCTGAGCTCCTTACTGAAATTTTCTTTGTCAACAACTTCGCAGCTTGTCTTTGAATTTTCGCTTGTTAATATGTTTATATGTCTCTTTCTCATTGTTATGAGGTCTTCATTACTGCGACTATTCTTTCACCCTATTTTTATATTGTGTATCATTCTTCTATTTCTGCCTTGTCCTTAAGCTGCTACGCAGTACCTATTATCATAAACCAAGTAAGTACTTGTAATGCATTTATTACTTTCTGTAATTACTTGAAGCTGGTCTCCTGTGAGAGATATTTGTTAGTATCTTATGAAGGGAATACTAACGTACGCCCTATTCTGAATAAGTGTGAAATGCCTTTAGTGTTGTCTGGTGAATTCATAATTCCACTTTGACGTCAATACTATTACTTATTACTCCATTATTGTCATTGTTAAGAATAGCTTTTGGAAGAAGTGTCTATTTATATTCTTTTTCGTAACTAATAATAAATCATCGAATAGTGTTAGTCTTTCATAACTGCTGTCAGTAGTGTCAAGAATAGAATAATAATAATAATAACAATAATAATAATAATAATAATAATAATAATAATTGTTGTTGTTGTTGTTGTAATGAAGACACTGTCTCGAAGAACCAAGCAGGTATTAATATTTTTAGGTCAAGTCTTTCCAACAAAATCATTTGTTCTTTTCTTGGATGCTTTAATGCAGCATTATAACGCTGCATTAAAACAACCAAGAAAAGAAAAACATATTTTGTTGGAAAGAATTGAGTTAAAAAAAGTGTTAAAACCTGCTTGGTTCTTCGAAACAGTCTTCATTATAACAACAACAACAACAACAACTATTATTATTATTATTATTATTATTATTATTATTATTATTATTATTATTATTATTATTATTATTGTATACAATATCAGGAATAGATCTCATCCCTTTCAGTCCTCAAGTCTCCTTCTGTTCACAGAGAAAGATATTTTTAACATTTTGGATTCATGACTCTCTCTCTCTCTCTCTCTCTCTCTCTCTCTCTCTCTCTCTCTCTCTCTCTCTCTCTCTCTCTCTCTCTCTCTCTCTCTCTCTCTCTCTCTCTCTCTCTCTCTCTCTCTCTCTCTCTCTCTCTCTCTCTCTCTCTCTCCAGCAGTGTGACAGTGTCTGTTGTTTGCCTCGGCAGAAAGGTGGTCCTTACGGATCGTAATGAAAAGCTCCTCACGTACTGAATGTTGCATTGTATAGGGTTTGCGATGTAGCCATTCCTTCGATCACGTTGTATGCCATGGAAAATTACTACGTGGTTATGTCGTCTCATATCTTGATGTTACCTCACTCATGGCGAGGAGTTGTTTGTTGTGATGGCATTGGTCATGATAAGTTTTGGTGGAAGTTGATTTTGGTAGCGAAGCTTTGATTGAAACGTAATGAGAAAAAAAAAAGCTTGGATGTAATTTCAATATTCGTCACTTGTTAAAATACTTTGTTTATGAATCAAAGAGTAGTAGGATAAGAGTAATTTTGTGTTTTCTCTTCTTTCATTGTAGTTCTTTGCATGTTCTTATCGGATCGCTGTATCTTGCTAACTTCTCATAGAGAAGATTTGGTTCTGGACGGTAGTATTATGATTGAATTTCTTGACACTAACTTTTTGCGCTGATCCACGCTTGGGCCCGGCACCGTGATGATCTTGCCTACTACCTCAATGGCTATTTTAGCTATCAAACGCGTTGACAATAAGATGATTAGCTACTACTGATGGAGTATTTGGTTGATAGAAGTCGTTGCCATCAACACAAATTGTAATCCTAAGTATTTTCATAACTTCAAATAGGATAAGTTACTAATACAACAAAAGAACATGTAGGCAACAAAGTATAATTTGAAATTTACTGCAAAAAAAAAAAAAATGAATATAACCCCTGCCTAATATCTGAGCTGGTTCAGTTTGCACCTAAAAATATCATTCTGGTAAGACTTTCCTTAGATAGTAAAAATATTTCCAACTTAACACCTACATTTATACAGAGAGAGAGAGAGAGAGAGAGAGAGAGAGAGAGAGAGAGAGAGAGAGAGAGAGAGAGAGAGAGAGAGAGAGAGAGAGAGAGAGAGAGAGTTTTAAGAACAGAAATATATTATTTGTCTATCCAGTGGACACCATGACGGTGTAAGGGAAGTCTGCATTTTCCTCATTGTCTTCTAGATAAGGGGAAATCAGATGGGCTATTTACATTTCCTAGAAACGAAGGCTAGATGTTTTATATAGTTAAAGGCGTATCTCACAAGGATTTTTAACATCGGTAAATGTAACACATAAGACTAAAATTTATTACTGTTATAGTTTTATTCTAGTCAGGAGGCAAGTCAAAGTTAACCAATTTATTTATTTATTTATTTATTTGCAGTTTCGTACTGAAAGAAGGAGGCTGCGCAGTTTTATTATTATTATTATTATTATTATTATTATTATTATTATTATTATTAAACGTGATACAGTTCCTCTCTCAAATGTCATGTTTAAAAATTTAGGATGAAATAAAGTTGACGACTCCCAGTACATTAAATAACCACGTAAATTATTAGCTTAGGTTATAGGTTAGGTTAGGCTAAGTAGTATAATGCACCGGGAGTCGTTATCTTTACTTGATCCAAAACTTAGGATAGATATCATGAGATTAGGCAATGCGGTAAGCGGGACGTAGGAGATCTGATCGAACAGTGAGACACTGATGTTTGCAGCATCTGACTGGAGAAGTGTACTTAGTTGTTCACTTTGGGGGGGGGGGTAATGAGTGGGACGACTATACTTCATTCTTTTATGCGCTAAGTGTGAAAGCGTGAGATCTTAAATAATGATAAAGTTGGCAGGTAGTAAACTGTGATAATTACTGCCTCTAAAGTCAACCGTGTGTACATGGACTGAGTATTGGATAACAATTGCAACTAAATTTTAGTAATTAAGATTACAGTTGTAAATTGTGGTATAGGAATGAAAAATTTATAGTTCACTTATGTATTAAGTAAGAGCAGACCTGGTTACGAAGTCGAAATGAAAAGAACCTGCTTCGGTTCTTCTCAAATGGAAAACAAGCTGAAAGAATTGCGAGATCATTATCTGGAATCCTTATATATATATATATATATATATATATATATATATATATATATATATATATATATATATATATATATATATATATATATATATATATATATATATATATATATATATATATATATATATATATATTATACACACAAGCACACACACATACAAACACACACACACACACACTTTTAATAATCTTTGGAAAATTCTTAGATTCATTTATGCCGGAATTATGAGATGTAAGCTAAGGAGGAAAACTAATAAAACTGTTAAAACTTTGCATAGATGGCACTATCCATGGATTATGATTGAACCAACAGCACACTTAACAAGTCATCAGTGTGTTTAAGGCGCTGTTGACTTGCCCAATGAAGGTTTTAAAAGCAGTTGCAAACCTCACTGCTAACTGCTAAAGCAGGTAATGAACACGCCCTAAACTGAATGCCTCCCGGTTCATTTTATTCTACTTCCATACCTCACCCTTGGCTAGTTTTCGTAATAATTTCAAATTCTTATTCTATTGTCATCAACTCCTCCTCCTTCTCCTAGTACTACTACTACTACTACTACTACTACTACTACTACTACTACTACTACTACTACTACTACTACTACTACTACATTAATTATTATTATTATTATTATTATTATTATTATTATTATTATTATTATTATTATTATTATTATTATTATTATTATTATTATTATTATTATTATTATATAAAGGATTGAAATCATGATTTATACTTTTGCATGAAAGAAAAACTCATTACTGGTGACACAGTAAGGACACCCAAGTGGAAGATGGGCTTCTAAGTATAAGAATGAGGTGAAAGCACTCAACATATTAAGCATATAAAGATTATGTGTATATATATATATATATAATATATATATATATATATATATATATATATATATATATATATATATATATATATATATATGAAGCATATGTCGTCTTGTAGGTGAAATATGTATTTTCACTCCTTAAAGTAAAACGTAATGGAGGATAATGTATTAGAAAATGATAAAGGCTTTGGCTGCAGAACTGACATTGGGTTATGTCATTTTCTGGGTCTTTTAAGGGAACGTCAGCACAATACATGTTTAATGCCTTAAATGGAAGGTCTGTATTATACCATGTGTATGGAGGAAAGTTGATAAGATTAAAACTAGTGATTTGTGACAATGATAAATAACACAGCTAAAATCAAAGTTGGTAAGAAAACAACTTGAAATGGAGAGGTGGGTTGTCTTCCAACTGCTATTGGAGTATATAATTATCTTTAGGGGATTGGAAGTGTAAAATCATTGAAGTATTTCAAAAACATTGTCTCGAGGATATGGAATCTCCCTCCCCTTCCTTATGGAGATTGTGCACGGATATTGTTATATAAATAAAAAGATGTGTTCACTAAGCATTGCTGAATTGTCAGGGCTATACCACGCAAGAGATGACGCAACACTCCCTCTTTCTCCCATATGGATCCTCTACAGATGATACAGTGAAATCTTCCTGGGGGGGGGGTTGAACTCGGGATCACTAGGGCTGGAGTTAGGCTCTCTATTAGATGAGCTCCTGGATGGCTTCAGAGAAAGCAAGATATGGTCGAATCAGCATTCTGATGAAATTTATGTAAGAGGAGTTAATTACAGCTTTAGATTATTAGTACATATCATATAGTGCTAGTATACATTCGGAATTTTTTAGATTAGGATATATATATATATATATATATATATATATATATATATATATATATATATATATACAGAGAGAGAGAGAGAGAGAGAGAGAGAGAGAGAGAGAGAGAGAGAGAGAGAGAGAGAGAGAGAGAGAGAGAGGAGAGAGAGAGAGAGAGAGTGAGTTTATTGACTTTGCATGCGAGCAGAATATACTTGGGTGGAGAATCTATTAAAAAAAAAATCCATTATGGATTATTCTTTATCTTCCTGGAACTCATGATTAAAACAAAGAAATGTTACTCATGAAAGACTTAGTCATCACAGATATGAATTGGTTATATCGCATTACAACCTCTTCACCCATATATTGAGGACTTGCATAGTGTAGTTACTTTAATTTTCATATATTTATGCATATTTTTCATACATGTATTCAACCTTGAACCGATATGAATGTCACGAAGTTCCGTCATTTCTGTCTACAAAATAACTCTTTCTGACTGTCATGCAAATAGATGGTGACGCGAATTTTTAATATTTTGTAACACTGCATCATATACCGACTCTGATCTACATGTAAACTACTCCTTACATAATATGCTAATAATATGTTATTGACCTGGAAAAGGCATATGATCGAGTACCACGTCAAGAGGTGTGGAGGTGTATTAGAGAAGAGGGAGTCCCCGATAAATATGTAAGAATCATCCAAGATATGTATGAGAGGGCAGAGGCAAATGTTAAGAGCAGTGTGGGCTTGACGAAAAGTCTCTCAGTAAATGTTGGTGTGCATCAAGGGTCTGCTTTGAGTCCATATCTATTTGATATGATCTTGGATGTAGTAACCCAGGGTATTAGAGATCAGTCACCATAGTGTATGCTCTTTGCAGATGACATTGTACTGTGTAGCAACAGACGAGAGGTAGTGGAGGGGAAGCTTGAGAAGTGGAGAAGAGTGATGGAGGATAGAGGACTGAAAATCAGCAGGAAGGAGACAGAGTACTTGAGGTTGAGAGATGATGAGGATGGGGAGGTCAGTTTGCAGGGGGGGGGGTGTTGAAAAGAGTTGAAGAGTTCAAATATTTGGGATCAACAGTAGCAGATGATGGTGACCTAGAGTCAGATATAACCCACAGAATACAAGCGGGATGGAAGAACTGGAAGAAAGTGTCTTGGGTGCTGTGCGACAGGAGAGTAGGGATTAAGTTGAGGGGTAAAGTGCATAAGACAGTTGTGAGACCTGCGATGATGTATGGAGCAGATACATGGGCGATAAAGAAGACACAAGAGAAAAAACTGGATGTGGCAGAGATGAGGATGTTGAGATGGATGATTGGGGTGACAAGAAGCGATAAGACCAGAAACGAGGTAATTAGAGGTACCTCAAAAGTTAGAGAAATATCAGATAAGATACAAGAAAGTAGACTAAGATGGTATGGTCATGTCGTTAGGAGGGATGAACAGTATTTTGGGAGGAGGGTTACTGAAATGGATATACAGGGTAGGAGAGGGAGGGGGAGACCAAAGCGTAGGTGGATGGATTGCATCAATGACGACCTGAGGTCTAAAGGTTTGTTGGGTAATGAGGTATGGGACAGAAACATATGGAGCAAACTGGCCAGAAACATCGACCTTACATAAAAGTGGGAAAAAATGTAGACGAAGAACTTGTCAAGGACTAACGCCTCTACTCTCTCTCTCTCTCTCTCTCTCTCTCTCTCTCTCTCTCTCTCTCTCTCTCTCTCTCTCTCTCTCTCTCTCTCTCTCTCTCTCTCTCTCTCTCTCTCTCTCTCTCTCTCTCTCTCTCTGTGTGTGTGCGGTGCGTGTGTGTGTGTTGTGTGTGTGTGTATGGATGCATGAAGTCAATCCTTGAATCTTACCTGACTACGTTTAAGTAGATTGTATATAACGGCAAATGACTGATTTTTATTTTTTTGACCGGATTTTCATAAAGATGGGAATGTGGACGCATCTTATAAAAAGAAAATATTTGGAAGTATTCAGAAGGTGTTCAGCATAGAGGAAAATTGGAGATTTGCGATTTTTTCATTGGCACTTTTTTTATAAATGAAAATAATATTGTCCTTGAAGTAGATTGTATGAATGCAGAGTCGCATTAACTAAACTGCGTTTATAATCACTGATTTGCATTAGTACAGAGGATAAAGGATCTCAAATTATGTCATTACAAAGATTATTATTATTATTATTATTATTATTATTATTATTATTATTATTATTATTATTATTATTATTAACAAAAATAGAAATAACAACACAAATAATAATATTGTTATTATTATATATATATTTATATATTTAATTATTTTTCAGGCAGAGTATATGATCATGTTTTGTAATATATCCCAGTTGTCATTTAACTATGTAATCATTGTTAGCAGATTAGCTGCCCATGAATAAGAAACATTGATTATCCCATTCTGATGACACTACTGCTTAAAAAGAGCCTCTGAAAAATACACAGAGCTTTTACTGAATTTTTATGCAGTCTTTCAAGAATGCCTCCTAGGGGATGTCTCTCCCATACCCAAGATCGAGTCGCTCAAATTTAAACTAGTCGAAATGAAGAACTGCAAACATGTATTCACGTGTGGTGGGCATGGTTTAAAGGCTTAACTTGCACTTAAGGGTAAACCCTAACTCCTGAGGAGTAAAAAAAAAAAAAAAAAAAAAAAAAAATCTGCGCCCTCCATATTAATCCTGCTACTGGGATTAAGAAGGCCTTAGGCACACATGTCTTCTTCTCAACATTCCTTTCATTTTACCAATGGACCTGGTAGTTGATTTTGGGTCTAAACAGTGGACATCACTCAAATGAATTTCCATTTCATACCAATTAGTTGACTGAACTTGTTCAGATTTCAAAAACTGTAATTAAAGTTGCTCAGACAATAAGGGGACGGATTGAGCCCGGAGAATTAAGGCTTGTTGCCCTTTTTAATGACCTGACTTGGGCTCGAAAATGGGTTAGTCACCTCCCGAAATCGAGCATTCCACCACTGCAGCAGTCTCCTTGTACTCCAGAAGCGTCTTGCGTTCCCTGGTGGACACCCATCCAAACACTGACTAGACCCTAAGGGGCTCAAGCTCAATGATCTAGCGAAAAGCGGCGTGCGCTCAACCTGGTATGGGCATTGGCATATATATATATATATATATATATATATATATATATATATATATATATATATATATATATATATATATATATATATATATATATATATATATATATATCTGTGTGTGTGTGTACGTGCGCTCGCTCGCACTCATTTCATAATGGTTTATAAGTAAAAAACAGAGATAGTCTCAGTCATTTATATTTTTTTCTGTTTTGCAGGTGTACTGACGACGAGAGACTATTATAAGCAAAGAGGTAAGTGTTCTTCTCTCTAAATTATTTTAAATTTAAGTAGTTTTCCCATCCTTGGAATAAGCTGTGTTTTCTGTTACATAGACGTAGTTTCTCTCCTTGAAAAAAAAAAAAAAATTCTCTCTGAGGAGAGCATCTCCTTGGCGAAGAAGATTAACGTTACCCCATCGCCGAAACACAGCCTCACGAGACATACCAATAACCCTAGCCTTTTATAGCCTTAAGAGGGTTTAGCGAAGAGATGGCGTGCAAACTATCGCTAGGAATTGAACTCGGGACTTCCATACTGTGATTCAAGTTAAGAATTGTTGTGGTAAACAGCGAGAGTTATGGGTAGACTCTATATGTGCATTAACTCTCGACATTTCATGGTGGAAAAAAGATGTCACATAAATTCTTCATTTGTCTAGGAAAATCATCCCAGTTTTGCGCCTGCTTACATACATAGAGCTAGTACTCTGCCATTAACCTCAATGGGATAAATTGTATTTTATCATAATATTTTTTGTTTTAATTTGACCCATCAGTTAAACGTTATTGTATGTGTCGTGTTTACGTGCGAAGCGATAATGCCTTTTCATGCTACTCAATAAGTGCCTATGTGTGCTCACTTCCCCATGTAATGCCACTAGTAATATTGCTTTAAGACTAAAGGTCAAAAGCCTTCTGTGACTTTAAATTTCAGACAGAGAAGATGAAATTCCACCATTGATCCTAATTGTGAAGAAAAGCTGTGGACGAAGCCACTGAGGAGGTGTCATGCATGACAGATGTCAGGTGTGGCACAATTTTAATGGTAAAATTTTCTGCTCTCCAGGTCTCATTTTATCGTTTGTCGAATTCGGGACATCCTGGTTGTGATAGCTTTGAAGTTCACACATCTATCCGCATTTTTAAGAATACATATTCCGTTTTATATAATCCATAACTTGCTATTTGATAAATTTGCTGATATGAAATTTTGAAACTCGCCCAATACCTCGAAATGTAACATGTTTTTACTGGTTCCCCTTTACACACACACACACACACACACACACATTTCATATATATGCATATATATATATATATCTATATATATATATATATATATATATATATATATATATATATATATATATATATATATATATATGTGTGTGTGTGTGTGTGTGTGTGTGTGTGTGATTACCTAATTGTGATTACCTAATTGTGTTTACGGGAAAGAGCCCAAAGCTCGTATCTTCCCGTCTCCTCATCGGTTCCATTTTATACTTAGTGATACTTATCATACCTGTCCTTAAAACTATGGATTGAGATAGCATTAACTACCTCCTCGCTTAGCCAATTCCAATTATCAACTACTCTTACACTGAAAAAGTATTTCCTTACATCCTGCGAAGAAGTTTTCTTACGAAGCTTCAAACTATGACCTCTAGTTCTAGAGCCAGCCATATCAAAATATCCATCCCTATCCACTCTATCATAACCCTGAAGGAATTTAAAGACTGTCACCATATCCCCCCTCACTCTTCTAGCTTCGAGTGATGGTAAGTCTAATTCCTTCAGCCTCAACATAACTGAGATTGCGTATTTCTGGCACCAGTTTCGTGGCATGTCTTTGAACTTTTTCAAGCTT
>JAXCGZ010015682.1:40000-54452 GCA_037179515.1 Halocaridina rubra | reverse complement strand
TTTCTATCATCGTAAATAAAGTGTTTTACGTCAAAAACTCGTCAATAAAGCTATTTGCTAAACAAATTGCAAATATTTAAAAGGCAATTTTTCCCAGTTGGCTTTGCAAATATTTCTTGTTAACCACAATTTAATGAATGCATACCGTATTTATCTTGCTAATTCTTCATATGTTGGGGATAAAGTGCTTTGAGTTATAAGTTGCAAATACCTCAAAAGGTGGTTTTGCACCCTTTTTTTTTCATTGCAAAGTTCTTGATAACTAAAAGTGAATGAATACTGTATTTATCTCGTAGATTCTTCCTTTATCCTAAATAGAGTGTTTTACCATATTAATTGTTAATCAGTAATAAGCATTGCAACTTTTGTGGTTGCCCACAATTTAAGGAATACATACAGTACTGTATTTGTCTTGCTTATTCTTCATTTATTGTGAATATATTGTTTTCTTTAAAACCAGTAAAGAATTAATGGTTTTGTATGCTATTATGGTAGCATAAATATTTCTGGTTAGCTGTGAATAACCAATATATTTTTATCCAGTAAAATGACATTGGAAACTCATTATAGGTGTGCTCATGCTTTCAGTTTCCCATTATAAACAGTGTGTCATTTCTGTTTCTGAAATTGCAGTGTCCTGTATTCTACTCTGCCTGTGTGACAAAGGTAATCATCGAGTTGAGGCCAAAGTCTTGGCATACGTCCGTGGTGCCGGGAAACGAAATCGTGCTCACCACCTCCGGGATTCGAGGCAGCATTTCATAAAATTTAATTTGAGAAATTTAATTCAATTCTTTTAATGTCATTGCATTTCCTAAATTAAAAGAAAGTTGAATTCTGAGTTTCATTTAACCGACTAATGGTAATAGAGATGGGGTGTTCAAGTACAAATATCTGTCCTGTCTGTTTGTGAGCTCTTAACCGAGCTCGGTACTTTGAGTCCCCTTAGTAAAACAGAATCTTAACAACACTCTAGCATCCTAAACCCCCACAGTGGGGTATTTTCTACTGTAAATACTGACTGAAACTCCTTGTTCAATTCTTTGCAGATCTCTTCATCCATCTCATTGATGCTTCCATTCGCTCTCTTAAGCCTCAAAATCTATTCTTTTACCTTCAGTTTTCCTCTGATAAAGCTGTGGAAAAGCTTTGGATTTTCATTAGCCTTCCTGGTCATGTCCCTCTCATAGTCTCTCTCTGCCTCTCTTCTTTTACTTAGGTAGTCATTTCTTGCTCTTTTGTAGGTTTGCCAGGCATTCATGTTTTTTCTCCTCCTATACCTTTTCCAGCATTTGTCTCTCCACTCCTTAGCTCTTTTACACTCATTATAGAACCATTTCTCTCTGGCATGAATTACACCTACTTTGGTGAAAGGTATGCAGCAATCTACTATCTTTCCATATTTCTGACAAAAGATGTCATACATTTATTGTACAGATTTGTTTTAAAATTCTCCAGTCAATAACTGCAAAAAGCTCCTTCATTTTGATGTAATCTCCTTTCGGATAGTTCCTCCTCATGTCCTCAGTGCCTCTACACTCAGGCAGAATATCTTCAATGATATACTCCATCAACAGCACACAGTGGTCACTCTTTCCAATTGGTGGTTCATACTCAATTTTTTCAATATCCAACACATTATCTGTGAATACTAGATCAAGTAGTGAAGGCTCATCCCCACCCTTGGCCTCGTTGGTTCCATTACATGCTTGTGTAGAAATTACCTTGTACGCAATCTAGGAATCTTGCCCCTAATGAGTCCTTACCACTGTGTGGGTCAAGATTTATCCAATCTATCTCTTTATGATTAAAATCTCCCATAATCAAAATCCTACATTTTCTCTACCGTACCATGTTAACAATTGAGTTTATGACTTCAATAGTATCTATATGACTTTCCTCATAAACTTCTAGCCTATTCTGGTTCCTTGGTGGGTTATATACAACAGTTATTATAATGCTCTCTGACCCAGTATTTATGCGAGCAACAAGAAATTCCTTGAACTAACTTTCTATAGCCAAGTTTATTTCCTCAACTTGAATCCTTTCACTTATGAGCAGTGCTATCCCTCCACCAGTCCTCTCAGATCTTTCAACCCTTAATATTCTGAAGCGCTTAGGAAAAACTGTGACACTGTTTATGTCCTCACTCAGCTTAGTCTCTGTAATTGCAACTATATCTGCCTTACTGTTGTGAATCCTATCTTTTAATACTACTGCCTTACCAGCTAATCCATCAGCATTTGTGTATAACAATCTTTATGAGGCCCCATCCCCTGATCTTCTGTCATTATCTTCCTTATCTCCCCTTTGTCTGGAAGAACTCTGAAATGAAAATTTTTCTTCTCTTCTTCATTTCTTTCCTCATTTAACCTCCTTGCCTCTTGCAACAAGTTTTTTATCTTTCCCATCTCTTCCTGTGTTCTGTATCGTCTAATGAACACTTCTTCGAATTCTTGAAGGTCTTTTAGACTTTTTTTTCTTAACAATATATCCCTACATGTTTCCCCTCTCTCAAAGGTAACTTTTGTTGGTCTCGGCTTTCCTTCCCTCGAATATTTGCCTAGTTGGTGAATGTTTACAAATCCTCTGAACCACAACCTGCTCCAAGCTTTCTTATCAGGTCTACAACTCTAGCTTTATTTTCTTCAAGTCTCCTCTGCCATGTTGTCTCCTGGGACTCACTTATGCCTGAGATTACCACTGTCTTCTCTTTATCAAGGGCCCGTTTAATCATTGGATTTGACCTATCCATCACAATGTCTTTCATTTTTTTCGATTACTGTCTCTTTATAGTCAACTATTTGTATGTTTTCCAATGCCACCACCTTTACAGCCTCTTTTACTGCCACATTCCCCTTTAGTGCCATAGCAAAGGAAGTTTTCATGGCATCATGTTCCATTTTCAACTCTTGGAACTCTTTTCTAAACTGTTCAATATTTTCCTTAATTTGGACATTCCAATCTGCAATCTCGTCACTCTCAGAAGAGAGCAGTGAACTAACATCTAATTCATTTAGGTTATCGTTCAGCTGTTTGTTTTTTATCTTCTTGTTTAGAAATTCTGGTTTCTAGGTTACTCTTTTCCCCTTCCAGTTTCTTTATTCATTTTTCTAGTTCCTTTCTCTCCTGCCCTTGTGCTTTATTTGCTTCCTCCAAAAGTCTTATTTCCTCTCTGAGTGTTTCATTCTCTTTCATTTCTCTATCCATATTCCAAATTTTATCATCAAGGCTTATAACCATTGCCTCTAAATCCTTGATTTTCTGTTTTAGTCTCCTAATAGCTACCCCTCCCCTGATCCATGGGTGGGAGAGGTTTGGGACAGAGATGGCCTCATTTTTATGTTTTCCCTCTCACCGAATATAGAAAGAAGAGAAAGAGAAAAAAATAGAGAAATTTTTTTTATTTAAGCTTCACACAGAATTTTTTATATCTTCATATAAGTGCTATTTAGTGACTCAATTTATCTCTTTTCTGGTAACACACATCTTAACTTAAATATTTGACTATGGTAATTTGATGATAAAAAGAAAAAAAAATGCTAATAAAATACAAAAGCAAAAGTCAAACTGCAGGAAAATTCGAATTTGTATCTGAGGAGACACCCACCTGTTTCTGCTATATATTCTTCTTCAACTGATAAACTCACATGCTAACCAAGATATGCTATCACAGGATCAGACTTTACATTTAACTCAATATATATACAAAATAAAAAATAGTAAAAGAGAGAGCTAAAAGAAGAGAAAAAAAAAATTAAGAAAATAAGACAGCTGTGCTACTTGGCAACCTAGCTCAGTACTGTTGACAGGTGTATTTTTGGTATTCATTTAATTATTCAATTATTTCGTGTATGAAACTAACTAGCAAGTTAATATAAATGGGAAGTTTACTGATTTTAACAATATATGGAACCACAGGATCAGGTTAACGGGTTAAGAGCTTTCCCCAGTTTACACAAAAAATTAGGTGTGTGTGTGTGTGTGTGTGTGTGTGTAATTAATTCCAGAAATAATAACAAATCGAATCAAGTAATAGTATCGGAAACCAAGAACATTAAATAACCCTGTAAGTATTTTATTTTAGGTTAGTTTAGGCATTAATCCAATCTAAACTAACCCAACCTAACAATTGACGGGAATACTTAACGTTCTGATCCAAAATTAAAAAAAAAACATTTTATATATTACCTTCTGCCCAGTTGGAAATGCTACTCAGACCCACTCCATAAACAACACAATAAAACTATTCCAATTTCCAAATAATCACAAATGAGAGGAAGAATGCTTCACACTCCCAAGTAAAACGCAAGGATGATTATTTAAGTGTACCTCAGTGAACAGAATGAAAGACTGGCATTGTAAATGGGAAGTTCTAATAACGAGCAAGAGCGGTTAGAGACTGGATAAGATAAGATATGTGAAGGTTTGTGTTGATCAGATGAGGCTGTGGGACAGGATGGCTTGGGGTTTATTGGTCTGGTTGGGATGGGGTGGGGAGGTATGGTATCCTTGGACAGGGGGAGGTTTTGAAATAGGACATATGTTTTCACATATGTAATGTGCTGATTTGGTTATTGTTGGTCCCAAATGAGATTGGGAGTTGAATTAAATGCGAAAGCGAAACCACGAGTAAGGTTGGGGAATCTGTAATATGAACATAGTGGCATGTAGATAGAATGTGTGCATTCATTCCTAAGTATTGCAGATATAAGCTATAAGGTCTGATTCCTTTTAACCTTCTGTGGTGTAGTTGGTAGTGCCTTGACTTAGTAATTATAAGTCCTAGGTTCGAGTCCCGGTCAGGGTAAAAAATTATTCATGTTTTCACATATTTAATGTGCTGATTTGGTTATCGTTGGTCCCGAATGAGATTGGGAGTTGAATTAAATGCGAAAACGAAACCACGAGTGAGGTTGGGGAATCTGTAATATGAACATAGTGGCATTCAGATAGAATGAGTTCATTCCTACGTATAGCAGATATAAGCTATAAGGTCTGATTCCTTTTAACCTTCTGTGGTGTAGTTGGTAGTGCCTTGACTTAGTAATTATAAGTCCTAGGTTCAAGTTCCGGTCAGGGTAAAAAATTATTCATGTTTTCACATATTTAATGTGCTGATTTGGTTATTGTTGGTCCCGAATGAGATTGGGAGTTGAATTAAATGCGAAAACGAAACCACGAGTGAGGTTGGGGAATCTGTAATATGAACATGGTGGCATTCAGATAGAATGCATTCATTCTTAAGTATAGCAGATATAAGCTATAATGTCTGATTCCTTTTAACCTTCTGTGGTGTAGTTGGTAGCACCTTGACTTAGTAATTGCAAGTCCTAGGTTCAAGTCCCGGACAGGGTAAAAAAATTATATATATATATATATATATATATATATATATATATATATATATATATATATATATATATAGATAGATAGATAGATAGATAGATAGATAGATGTGTACGAGCATTATTATTTTCTAAGCAAGGAATGAGTAAGTTGGAGTAACATTCAAAAGACCAGATGACAATGTTGATTTTTTATTTACTTTACAAATCAACATGTGATTTGACGTGACGTCACACATAATGTTTTTATATGTACAAATCTTAACTGATACAGAAATTATCGGGAGTTTCAAGAGGGCATAGAAGTAGATAGATAGACAGTGGACAGACATACTGACAGATCGATTCTGTTTTACGTCACGGACTCCCATACTTGCCTTCTTTCGAAGGACATTGGTTTTGGCCAATGTGATCGTTACCCTGAGAGAATGTCTGTTCTAACTTCAGACCAACGAACATAAAGACAGATAAACTGCGGAGTACCACCAAGTAAATAGAAAACCTATAAAATAGAAAAAGCTACGTAGATTAAAAGACAAAGAGATTGAAAGATGGAAGGGAAGTACCAAAATACCCAAACAGGAAGCTGTATACATAAACGGAACACCCATAGATAAATAGCTAGTGCAGCTAAGATTATTTCGTTGCACCATTAAGCTATCATCACATGTTCAATTTCAAAACCTCCCCCTGTCCATGGATACCGTACCTCCCCACCCCATCCCAACCAGACTAATAAACCCCAAGCCATCCCGGAGTCCCACAACCTCATCTGATTAACACAAACCTTCACGTATCTTATCTTATCCAGTCTATAATCACTCTTGCTTGTTATCAGAACTTCCCATTTACAATGCCAGTCTTTCATTCTATTCACTAAGGTTCACTTGAATAACCATCCTCGCGCTTTATTTGGGAGTGTGAAGCATTCTTCTTCTCATTTGTGATTATTCGGAAATTGGAATAGTTTTACTGTGTTGTTTATGGAGTGTGTCTGAGTAGCATATCTAGCTGGGCAGAAGGTAATATAGTAAATGGTTTTTTTTTGTTTTTATTTTGGATCAGGTAAAGTTGAGAGACCACCAAAACGGTAAGTAATCCCGTCAATTGTTAGGTTGGGTTAGTTTAGATTAGATTAATGCCTAAGCTAACCTAAAACAAGGGGGATAAGTGGCTGAGTCAAGCAAAGCACCTTGATTCTTTGTGGGAAGAAAATACAGAGGAGGGGAGCCCCATCCCCCTTGCTCCACCACATTTAGTAGCACTTGGCTACACGCAAGGGAACACGAAGTATTATTGTCCCTTTCCCTGGTGGTAGGTGTGTAAGAATACTCCTCTACTATACGTAGCAATTTAATGCAGCAGTCTTGGTATATTGTATGTGATTACCTAATTGTGCTTACTGGAAAGAGCTCCAAGCTCGTAACTTCCCGTCTCCTGATCGGTTCCATTTTGTACTTAGTGATACTTATCATATTTGTCCTTAAAACTATGGATTGAGTTAGCATTAACTACCTCCTCACTTAGCCAATTCCAATTATCAAGTACTCTTACACTAAAACAGTACTTCCTTACATCCTGCAAAGAAGTTTTCTTACGAAGCTTCAAACTATGACCTATAGTTCTAGAGCTAGCCATATTATAATATCGATCCCTATCCACTCTGTCATAACTATGAAGGAATATAAAGACTGTTACCATATCCCCCTTCAATTTTCTATCTTCGAGTGATGGTAAGTCTAATTCCATCAGCCTCTCACCTTAACTGAGATTGTGTATTTCTGGCACCACTTTGGTGATATATCTTTGAACATTTTTCAGCTTAACTATATGCTTTTTCGAGTGTGGATTCCAAAAGGGGGCTGCATATTTAAGCTTTGGCGTCACATAAGTTAAAAAATATTTCTGAAAATTTCCTTGTCCATGTGCCTAAAGGCTACCCTTACAATTGTTAAGAAAGCATATGCTGCCCTTACTATGTCATTTATATGCATTTCCAGAGACAAATCTGCCAGTATCTCCTATCTCCCTCTCATTTTTTGTCTCTTGAAGTTCTACTCCTGCAACTGAGTAGTCAAGCTTGGGCCTTCTTCCACTTGTACCCATTCTCATTACCTTACATTTTGGAGTCTGAATTTCAGTAGCCACTTTCCTGACCACTCATCAGACTAATTAGATCTTCCTAAAGTTCCCTATCATTGTTCTCGTTTCTTACTTTTTTTACAATCTTTGCATCATTTGCAAACATATTTATGAATGAATTCACAGACTCTGATAGGCCATTTACATATACAAGGAACAAAAGTAGCCCTAAAACTGAATCCTGTGGAACTCCACTACTAACTCTTCTCCATTCGGACACTGAGGGTCTTACTCTAACCCTCTGTTCCCTTCCTTCTAAGTAAGTTTTTATCCATTCCAAGACTTTTCCACCTATTCTAGCCATTGCTTGCAGTTTCTTAATAAGTTTCCCGTGTGGGACAGTGTCAAACGCTTTCTGGAAGTCTAGGAACATGCAATCTGCCCAGCCCCCTCTCTCCTGTAAGATTCGGCTTACCTCTTCATAAAAGTCTAATAAGTTTGTTAATGTTTATCTACCTTCTCTGATGCCATGTTGTCTCACTGACAAAAAGTTGAAGGATTCCAAGTGAAGAGAGATATGTTTCCTTAGTAGTTTTTCCATAACTTTGCAAACTATGCTGGTCAAGGAAACAGGTCTATGGTTTAGAGCCGTATCCCTCCTTCCCTTTTTGAATGTATATACACATTAATAAATAAACTCTGAAATATATATTAAATGCATATTTTAATTCTTAATATTTTCACATCATTTCAGCATAGAAAAACGAAAGAAGTTTGAGGGTGATATTTTGAAGCAGCAGCAGGGGAGCGCCATCTTTTTCATCAGAATAGATAAAGTAAAAGGAAAACAAAATGGACGTAAACAATTTAAGACACCCTTCAGCTATTCTCAAAATGGTAGAAATTGTGAGTATTGTTTTTTTTTGTTTATTGTGATTTGTCTATCTATATACACTAGCCATAAGCCCTTCATAAGTGGAGGTGGCTGATTCAAAGCAAAAATGTTACTCTTTGTGGGTATATAATGCAGACGAGGGAATATCCAGTCCCCTTGCTCACGCCCCATTTAGTCGATTTTATGACACGCAGGGAAACATGGAGTAGGTATTCTTGTGCCTCTCCCTGGTTTACAGTCTACTATTTTCTTGTTTTGGAAATCGTGTTAATTTTGATATTAATTTGCGTATCTTCGCTTGTACGCGCTGTTCTATTTAGTAATTTAATTTTAGTTATTTCTCTCTCTCTCTCACTTTCTCTTCCTTTTTTCTTTCCCCCACTCTCTCTATCTGTCTCTATCTATCT
The DNA here is from genome assembly GCA_037179515.1 of Halocaridina rubra. Lineage (NCBI taxonomy): Eukaryota > Metazoa > Arthropoda > Malacostraca > Decapoda > Atyidae > Halocaridina > Halocaridina rubra. The sequence continues at coordinate 45,720 of JAXCGZ010015682.1, read as the reverse complement.
TTCTATCTATCTATCAGTCTATCTATCTCTATATCTCTCTATCTATCTATCTATCTTCACACACACACACATCATAATAACAGTTGTATATAACCCACCAAGAAACCAGAATAGGCTAGAAGTTTATGAGGAAAGTCATATAGGTACTATTGAAGTCATAAACCCAGTTGTTAACATGGCAAGGGAGAGAAAATGTAGGATTTTGATTATGGGAGATTTTAATCATAAAGAGATAGATTGGATAAATCTTGACCCACACAGTGGTGAGGACTCATTCGGGGCAAGATTCCTAGATTGCGTACAATGGAATTTCCTACACCAACATGTAATGGAACCAACGAGGGCCAGGGGTAGGGATAAGCAATCACTACTTGATCTAGTATTCACAGATAATGTGTTGGATATTGAAAAAATTGAGTATGAACCACCAATTGGAAAGAGTGACCACTGTGTGTTGTTGATGGAGTATATCATTGAAGATATTCTGCCTGAGGATAGAGGCACTGAGGACATGAGGAGGAACTATCCGAAAGGAGATTACATCAAAATGAATGAGCTTTTTGCAGTTATTGACTGGAGAACCTTATTTTACAACAAATCTGTACAAGAAATGCATGACATATTTTGTGAGAAATATGGGAAGATAGTAAATTGCTGCATACCTTTCACCAAAGTAGGTGTAATTCATGCCAGAGAGAAATGGTTCGATAATGAGTGTAAAAGAGCTAAGGAGTGGAGAGACAAATGCTGGAAAAGGTATAGGCGAAGAAAAAACATAAATGCCTGGCAATCCTACAAAAGAGCAAGAAATGACTACCTAAGTAAAAGAAGAGAGGCAGAGAGAGACTATGAGAGGGACATGACCAGGAAGGCTAAAGAAAATCCCAAGCTTTTCCACAGCTTTATAAGAGGAAAACTGAAGGTAAAAGAACAGGTTTTAAGACTTAAGAGAGAGGATGGAAGCATCACTGAGACGGATGAAGAAATCTGCAAAGAACTGAACAAGGGGTTTCAGTCAGTATTTACAGTAGAAAATACCCCACCCCCTCAGATTGCAGAGATAGAAGCTCAATGGCCGGCATTATAGAACATCAACCTTACAGAAACAGAGGTATGCAAAGCGCTGATGGAGTTAGATGTTCATAAAGCTACAGGTCCTGATGACATATCCCCTCATGTACTTAAAAATGCGCAAACTCAAAATCAGTGGCACTAAGTATCATATTTAAAAAGTCACTGGAGTCAGGGGAAATTCCAAGATGCTGGAAACAAACAAACGTGATATATATCTTCAAAAAGGGAAGGAGGGATACGGCTCTGAACTATAGACCTGTTTCCTTGACCAGCATAGCTTGCAAAGTTATGGAGAAACTATTAAGGAAACATATCTCTCTTCACTTGGAATCCTTCAACTTTTTGTCAGTGAGGCAACATGGCTTCAGAGAAGGTAGATTAACAGTAACAAACTTATTAGAATTTTATGATGAGGTAAGTCGAATCTTACAGGAAAGAGAGGGCTGGGCAGATTGCATATTCCTAGACTTCCAGAAAGTGTTTGACGCTGTTCCACATGGGAGACTTATTAGGAAGCTGCAAGCAATGGCTAGAATAGGTGGAAATGTCTTGGAATGGATAAAAACTTACTTAGAAGGAAGGGAACAGAGGGTTAGAGTAAGACACTCAGTGTCTGAATGGAGAAGAGTTAGTAGTGGAGTTCCATAGGGTTCAGTTTTAGGGCCACTTTTGTTCCTTGTATATGTAAATGACCTACCAGATTCTGTAAATTCATTCATGAATATGTTTGCAGATGATGCAAAGATTGTGAAGAAAGTAAAAAACGAAAACAATGGTAGAGAACTTCAGGAAGATCTAAATAGTCTGCATGAGTGGTCAGAAAAGTGGCTAATGAAATTCAATACTTCAAAATGTATGGTAATGAGAATGGGTACAAGTGCAAGAAGGCCCAAGCTTGACTACTCGGTGGCTGGAGTACAACTTCAAGAGACAGAAAATGAGAGAGATCTAGCAGTAAACATACTGGCAGATTTGTCTCTAGAAATACATATAAATGGCATAGTAAGTGCAGCATATGCACTCTTATCAAATGTAAGGGTAGCCTTCAGGCACATGGACAAGGAAATGTTGAGAAATATTTATGTAACCTATGTGAGGCCAAAACTCGAATATGCAACCCCCTTTTGTAATCCGCACTTGAAAAAGCACATAGCTAAGCTTGAAAAAGTTCAGAGACATGCCACGAAACTGGTGCCAGAAATACGTAATCTCAGTTATGATGAGAGGCTGAGGGAATTAGACTTACCATCACTCGAAGCTAGAAGATTGAGGGGGGATATGGTGACAGTCTTTAAATTCCTTCATGGTTATGATAGAGTGGATAGGGATCGATATTTTGATATGACAGGCTCTAGAACTAGAGGTCATAGTTTGAAGCTTCGTAAGGGAATACTTTTTCAGTGTAAGAGTAGTTGATAATTGGAACTCGCTAAGCGAGGAGATAGTTAATGCTATCTCAATCAATAGTTTTAAGGACAGGTATGATAAGTATCACTAAGTAGAAAATGGAACCAATCAGGATACGGGAAGATACAAGCTTTGAGCTCTCTCCCGTAAACACAATTAGGTAATCACACACACACACACACACACACACACACACACACACACACACACACACACACACACACACACACACAATACTTTTTCAGTGTAAGAGTAGTTGATAATTGGAATTCGCTAAGCGAGGAGGTAGTTAATGCTATCTCAATCCATAGTTTTAAGGACAGGTATGATAAGTATCACTAAGTATAAAATGGAACCGATCAGGAGACGGGAAGATACGAGCTTTGGGCTCTTTCCCGTAAACACAATTAGGTAATCACAATTAGGTAATCACACACACACACACACACACACACACACACACACACACACACAAACACACACATCACAATTAGGTAATCACATATATATATATATATATATATATATATATTATATATATATATATATATATATATATATATATATATATATATATATATATATAATATATATATATATATATATATATATATATATATATATATATATATATATATATATATATATATATATATATATATATATATATATATATATAAATATATATATATATATATATATATATATATATATATATATATATATATATATATATATATATATATATATATATATATATATAATGAAAGTGGATAATATAAATGCAGTGATGATATAGAGTGGAATAATAATAAGAATAACGTCAATATACGTTATACTCTCGAACACTAAACAAAAAAACACTTAATGCAATCATAAATATATTTTGCTGTGCACAAAATGTTAAAATACATATTTCACAAAAAAAAATTTATTTCCTTAACCTAATTGAACTCATCCGAAATGTAATTTAACTTATTCTTAATAATGTAAAATTCATCCCTATTCCAATTTAACTCCTATGTGGAGATTTGTATCCCGCGGACTGGTCGGTGCAGCGACTGCTTCTTCCCATCTACCTCCTGACTCTGGAACACTCTTCCTCCTTGTCTTTCCTAATTTTGATGACCTATCTTCCTTCAGAAAGCGGATCTATCGTCATCTCAGGGCCTATTCCTGCTATATCTCTAAGTCCTCAATACTTCGACAATTCTTTCAGCCTGTCCTTTGCCTATTGTGTATCATTGCCTCATCTCTGCCTTGTTCTTAAAACTTCAACTTTTTCTTCATCTCAGTCTTTTCTCAATGAACTCTTCCATAATTAATCTAAGCCCACTTTCACATCAAAGTGACACGTAACACGTGGCATGCAACGTGCAACTTGCCACTTTGGTGGGCAAGCAGGCTTACCCCGCTGGCTAGTACAGTGGTAACGCGCTGGCTTCGCATTCACGAGGTCGAAAGATCGGTTCCCGTCCAAGACCGAGAGTTTAAGCTGTTTACTGGCAGGAACTGCTGTGATTGGACACCACAGTGGGGGGTTGGGGCTTGCCCTGGCTGACGAATACCCATTGTATTGAAATGGAAATAAAGTTTATACTCATTCTTGTCTCTCGTTTCGTGACACTGTTACTCCACGTGGGTCGGAACGCAGTCTTAATTCTTCTTCTTCTTCTTCTTCTTTCTCAGTTGCTTCTCATCGTGACTATGGCGCTCTTCTTCAGTCGCATTAGAGGCTGGAGCCTCTTCGTGGCTAGTGTCATTATTGGTTGCTTCCTCAATGCCATCGTCTTCTTGATCAACATATTCATGGGTTATGATCAACACCAGAAGACACCTCTGGTGAGTACAATAAAATTAATCGATGTTTAGAAGTTTGTACAGATGACAAAACAAAGAAGAAATATTTTTAAAAGACCTTGTTATGCTTAGGAAGCACCTTAAAATGTCCGGTAAAGTTTGTTATCCCCGTAAACCACCGAGTCAAGGTAATATAACCCCTTCTGCAATGTCGTGATGTTTGTTAACCGCATGGAGCATCCCGTTAAGTGATACCTTGTGAAGTTAAATAACCCCACACAAGACCTTTTTAAAGTTTGGTAACCCCGACTAGCACCTCATAAAATTAGATAACCCTTTATAACAATATTTAAAGTTAGATTACCCCTCTTTAAATACCTTGTGATGCTAGCCTTCTGAAGTTTGTTGACACAAGGATATACATTGTAAAGCTCGATAAATACCCATAAACACCTTGTAAATCAAAATAGGTATCCATAAATACCTTACTAGGGTTAGAGTACTCATAAAAGAGCTTGTTAATGTTACTAATACCCCATTTAATATTAGATTATTTCCTTAAAATACCCTTTTAAAGATAGATAACCCATTATAAGACGTTTTAAGTTAGTTAACCCCCTAAAACACCTTTTAAGTTCTGTAGCCCTGTAAAACACCTGAACTTAGGAAACCCCCATAAAACACCCTTTTAAGCTAAGTAAACCCTGTAAAACACCCTTTGAATTATTCAGCTCTAAAGAAACACTTTAAAGTTTCAAAACCTCTTAAACTGCCATAAAACACCTAGAAAATATATTCAACTATTGAAAAAAAAAAAAACTTTAAACACCAAAATATTCAATCTCAAAAATTAAGGATAATAAAAAATACCCTGATTTCTTACTTACTTCCCCCCCCCCAAAAAAAAATAAAACCTTGGAAGAGGAAATAATTCCCTAAGGATTAATAAAACTCGACGACTAAAAGTAATTATTTTGTTTCAAGTAAAAGTAATTTTGCTAGTTTTTACTAGTATCTACTAGTAATCTTTATATCACTATTAACAATAATTCCTCTTAGGCCATTTTCACACCAAAGTGGCACGTCGCACGTGGCATGCCACGTGGAACGCCGATTGAAAACGAAGTTCCGGAAATATATGAAAACTTTCACACAGATGTGGCGTGGCACATGGGACGTGCCATGCCACTTCTGTGTGAAAGGTTTCATATATTTCCCGATGTTCGTTTTCAACTGGTGTGCCACGTGGCATGCCAAGTGCGACGTGCCACTTTGATGTGAAAGTGGCCTTACGGCCAAGCAACCTTTTAAATTGCATTTTATGATACTTTTATATTTACTTATCCTGTCCTAAGCTAAGCTAAGCTAAGCTAAGCTAAGCTAGAAATAGATTATCCGTCTTTCAGCTTTTAAATTCCCATCGCATGTTAAACTTATAT
>JAXCGZ010015682.1:17500-37500 GCA_037179515.1 Halocaridina rubra | reverse complement strand
GGGTAGCTGAGTCAAAGCAAAATACCTTGACTATAATTGAAGAAAAATCCATTGGAAGGGATTCCCAGTTTCCTCACTCTGCCCTATTTAGTCGACTTTAGCGAGACTCAGAGGAACACGGAGAAAGTATTCTTAACTCCTCCCCAAGGGCTAATGCATATATAATGTGTGTGTGTTTAAATATATATATATATATATATATATATATATATATATATATATATATATATATATATATTTTATATATATATATATATATATATATATATATATATATATATATATATATATATATATGTAATTACATAATTGTAAATACCTAATTGTGTTTACGGGAAAGAGCCCAAAGCTCGTATCTTCCCGTCTCCTGATCGCTTCCATTTTATACTTAGTGATACTTATCATACCTGTCCTTAAAACTATAGATTGAGACAGCATTAACTACCTCCTCGCTTAGCCAATTCCAATTATCAACTACTCTTACACTGAAAAAGTATTTCCTTACATCCTGCAAACAAGTTTTCTTACGAAGCTTCAAACTATGACCTCTAGTTCTAGAGCCAGCCATATCAAAATATCGATCCCTATCCACTCTATCATAACCATGAAGGAATTAAAAGACTGTCACCATATCCCCCCTCAATCTTCTAGCTTCGAGTGATGGGAAGTCTATTTCCCTCAGCCTCTCATCATAACTGAGATTACGTATTTCTGGCACCAGTTTCGTGGCATGTCTTTGAACTTTTTCAAGCTTAGCTATATGCTTTTTCAAGCTCGGATTCCAAAAGGGGGCTGCATATTCGAGTTTTGGCCTCACATAGGTTACATAAATATTTCTGAACATTTCCTTGTCCATGTGCCTGAAGGCTACCCTTACATTTGATAAGAATGCATATGCTGCCCTTACTATGCCATTTATATGTATTTCTGGAGAAAAATCTGCCAGAATATTTACTGCTAGATCTCTCTCATTTTCTGTCTCTTGAAGTTGTACTCCAGCCACCGAGTAGTCAAGCTTGGGCCTTCTTGCACTTGTACCCATTCTAATTACCATACATTCTGAAGTATTGAATTTCATTAGCCACTTTTCTGACCACTCATGCAGACTATTTAGATCTTCCTGAAGTTCTCTACCATTGTTCTCGTTTTTTACTTTCTTCACAATCTTTGCATCATCTGCAAACATATTCATGAATGAATTTACAGACTCTGGTATGTCATTTACATATACAAGGAACAAAAGTGGCCCTAAAACTGAACCCTGTGGAACTCCACTACTAGCTCTTCTCCATTCAGACACTGAGTGTCTTACTCTAACCCTCTGTTCCCTTCCTTCTAAGTAAGTTTTTATCCATTCCAAGACATTCCCACCTATTTTAGCCATTGCTTGCAGCTTCCTAATAAGTCTCCCATGTGGAACAGTGTCAAACGCTTTCTGAAAGTCTAAGAATATGAAATCTGCCCAGCCCTCTCTTTCCTGTAAGATTCGGCTTACCTCATCATAAAATTCTAAAATGTGTGTTACTGTTGATCTACCTTCTCTGAAGCCATGTTGCCTCACTGACAAAAAGTTGAAGGATGCCAAGTGAAGAGAGATATGTTTCCTTAGTAGTTTCTCCATAACTTTGCAAACTATGCTGGTCAAGGAAACTGGTCTATAGTTCAGAGCCGTATCCCTCCTTCCCTTTTTGAAGATAGGTATCACGTTTGCTTGTTTCCAGCATCTTGGAATCTACCCTGACTCCAGTGACTTTTTAAATATGATACCCAGTGCCACTGATATTGAGTTTATGCATTTTTTAAGTACATGAGGGGATATGTCATCAGGACCTGTAGCTTTATGAACATATAAATCCATCAGCGCTTTGCATACCTCTTTGGCTGTAAGGTTGATGTTCTCTAATACCGGACCTTGAGCTTCTATCTCTGCAATCTGAGGGGGTGGGGTATTTTCTACTGTAAATACTGACTGAAACCCCTTGTACAATTCTTTGCAGATCTCTTCATCTGTCTCAATGATGCTTCCAACCGCTCTCTTTAGCCTTAAAACCTGTTCTTTTACCTTCAGCTTTCCTCTGATAAAGCTGTGGAAAAGTTTGGGATTTTCTTTAGCCTTCCTGATGATGTCCCTCTCATCGTCTCTCTCTGCCTCTCTCCTTTTACTTAGGTAGTCATTTTTTGCTCTTTTGTAGGTTTGCCAGGCATTTATGTTTTTCTCCTCCTATACCTTTTCCAGCATTTGTCTCTCCACTCCTTAGCTCATTAACACTCATTATCGAACTATTTCTCTCTGGCATGAAATACACCTACTTTGGTGAAAGATATGCAGCAATCTACTATCTTCCCATATTTCTCACAAAAGATGTCATACATTTCTTGTACAGATTTGTTGTAAAATAAGGTTCTCCAGTCAATAATTGCAAAATTCTCCTTCATTTTGATGTAATCTCCTTTTGGATAGTTCCTCCTCATGTCCTCAGTGCCTCTACTCTCAGGCAGAATATCTTCAATGATGTACTCCATCAACAACACACAGTGGTCACTTTTTCCAATTGGTGGTTCATACTCAATTTTTTCAATATCCAACACATTATCTGTGAATACTAGATCAAGTAGTGATGGCTCATCCCCACCCCTGGCCCTCGTTGGTTCCATTACATGTTGGTGTAGGAAATTCCCATGTATGCAATCTAGGAATCTTGCCCCGAATGAGTCCTCACCACTGTGTGGGTCAAGATTTATCCAATCTATCTCTTTATGATTAAAATCTCCCATAATCAAAATCCTACATTTTCTCTCCCGTGCCATGTTAACAACTGAGTTTATGACTTCAATAGTACCTCTATGACTTTTCTCATAAACTTCTAGCCTATTCTGGTTCCTTGGTAGGTTATATACAACAGTTATTATTATGCTCTCTGACCCAGTATTTATGCGAGCAACAAGAAATTCCTTGAACTAACTTTCTATAGCCAAGTTTATTTCTTCAACTTGAATCCTTTCACTTATGAGCAGTGCTATCCCTCCACCAGTCCTCTCAGATCTTTCAACCCTTAATATTCTGAAGCCCATAGGAAAAACTGTGACACTTAGTCTCTGTAATTGCTACTATATCTGCCTTACTGTTGTGAATCCTATCTTTTAATTCTACTGCCTTACCAGCTAATCCATCAGCATTTGTATATGACAATCTTAATGAGGCCCCATCCCCTGATCTTCAGTCATTATCTTCTTTATCTCCCCTTTGTCTGGAAGAACTCTGAAATTAAAATTTTTCTTCTCTTCTTCATTTCTTTCCTCATTTAATCTTCTTGCCTCTTGCAACAAGTTTTTGATCTTTCCCATCTCTTCCTGTGTTCTGTATCATCTAATGAACACTTCTTTGAATTCTTGAAAGTCTTTTAGACTTTTTTTTCTCAACAATATTTCCTTACATGTTTCCCCTCTCTCAAAGGTTACTTTTGTTGGTCTCGGGTTTCCTTCCCTGGAATATTTGCCTAGTTGATGAAAGTTTACAATATCCTCAGGACCACAAACTATTCCAAGCTTTCTTATCAGGTCTACAACCCTAGCTTCATTTTCTTCAAGTCTCCCCTACCATGTTGGCTCCTGGGATTCGCTTATGCCTGAGATTACCACTGTCTTCTCTTTATGAAGTGCCTGTTTCATCAGTGGGTTTGCCCTTTCCATCACAACGTCTTTCATTTTTTCGATTACTGTCTCTTTATAGTCAACTGTTTGTATGTTTTCCAGTGCCACCACCTTTACAGCCTCTTTTACTGACACATTCTCCTTTAGTGAATCAGCAAAGGGGGTTTTCATGGCATCATTTTCCATATTAAGCTCCTGGAACTCTTTTCTAAACTGTTCAATGTTTTCCTTAATCTGGACATTCCAAGCTGCAATCTCTTCTCTCTCAGAAGAGAGCAGTGAACTAACATCTAATTCATTTAGGCTGTCATTCAGCTGTTTGTTTTTATCTTCTTGTTTAGATATTCTGGTTTCTAGTTCACTCTTTTCCCCTTCCAGCTTCTTTATTCGTTTTTCTAGTTCCTTTCTCTCCTACCCTTGTGCTTTATTTGCTTCCTCCAAAAATCTTATTTCCTCTCTCAGTGTTTCATTCTCTTTCATTTCTCTATCCATATTCCGAATTTTATCATCAAGGCTCATAACCATTGCCTCTAAATCCTTGATTTTCTGTTTTAGTCTCCTAATAGGTACCCCTCCTCCCGACCTATGGGTGGGAGAGGTTTGGGACAGAGATGGCCTCATTTTTATGTTCTCCCTCTCACAGAATATAGAAAGAAGAAGAGAAAGAGAAAAAAAGAGAGAAAAACTTTTATTTAAGCTTCACACAGAATGTTTATATCTTCATATAAGTGCTATTTAGTGACTCAATTTATCTTTTTTCTGGTAACACACATATTAACTTAAAAATTTGACTATGGTAATTTGAGGATAAAGAGAAAAAGAAAAAAATGCAACAAAAACAAAAGTCAAACCTGAAGGAAAGTTTGAATTTGTGTCTGAGGAGACACCCACCTGTACCTGCTATATATTCTTCTTAACTGATAAACTCACTTGCTAACCAAGATATGTTATCACAGGATCAGACTTTATATTTAACTCAATATATATACAGAATAAAAAAAAATAGTAAAAGAGAAAGCTAAAAGAAAAGAAAAAAAAATGAAGAAAATAAGACAGCTGTACTACTTGGCAACTTAACTCAGTACTGTTGACAGGTGTATTTTTGGTATTTATTTAATTATTCAATTATTTCGTGTATCAAACTAGCTATCAAGTTAATATAAATAGGAAGGATACTGATTTTAACAATATATGGAACAACAGGATTAGGTGAACGTCTTAATAGCTCTCCCCAATTTACACAAAAAATAGGTAATGTGATGTGATGGCTTCACCTCTGGCAACTCTTCTAAATTTCCTTCAAGGTAGAACAGGACAGCTTCTTCTCTTTCCCTTCACGAAAGTGTTCTCAATTTTTTCCTTTAATATTTTGGACAGTCTCGTCATAAAACAGATATAAGTTTTTTACTCACAATACTCTGCAGGATTTCTTATTTAGGAAAATTATGTATGATTTATGCACAATAGTCTTAGTCACTCAAAAACACAAGTAAGATTAAGAGATACTGACTACTTGTGTACTGAATACGTAATTACCTAATTGTAATTACCTAATTGTGTTTACGGGAAAGAGCCCAAAGCTCGTATCTTCCTGTCTCCTGATCGGTTCCATTTTATACTTAGTGATACTTATCATACCTGTCCTTAAAACTATGGTTTGATATAGCTTTAACTATCTCTTAGCTTAGCCAATTCCAATTATCAACTACTCTTACACTGAAAAAGTATTTCCTTACATCCTGCAAACAAGTTTTCTTACGAAGCTTCAAACTAAGACCTCTAGTTCTAGAGCCAGCCATATCAAAATATTGATCCCTATCCACCCTTTCATAACCATGAAGGAATTTAAAGACTGTCACTATATCCCCCCTCAATCTTCTAGCTTCGACTGATAGTAAGTCTAATTCCCTCAGCCTCTCATCATAGCTGAGATTGCGTATTTCTGGCACCAGTTTCGTGGCATGTCTTTGAACTTTTTCAAGCTTAGCTATGTGCTTTTTCAAGTGTGGATTCCAAACGGGGGTTGCATATTCGAGTTTTGGCCTCACATAAGTTACATAAATATTTCTGAATATTTCCTTGTCCATGTGCTGAAGGTTACCTTTACATTTGATAAGAATGCATATGCTGCCCTTACTATGCCATTTATATGTATTTCTGGAGAAAAATCTGCCAGAATGTTTACTGCTAGATCTCTCTCATTTTCTGTCTCTTGAAGTTGTACTCCAGTCACCGAGTAGTCAAGCTTGGGCCTTCTTGCACTTGTACCCATTCTAATTACCATACATTCTGAAGTATTGAATTTCATTAGCCACTTTTCTGACCACTCATGCAGACTATTTAGATCTTCCTGAAGTTTTCTACCATTGTTCTCGTTTTTTACTTTCTTCACAATCTTTGCATCATCTGCAAACATATTCATGAATGAATTTACAGACTCTGGTAGGTCATTTACATATACAAGGAACAAAAGTGGCCCTAAAACTGAACCCTGTGGAACTCCATTACTAGCTCTTCTCCATTCAGACACTGAGTGTCTTACTCTAACCCTCTGTTCCCTTCCTTCTAAGTAAGTTTTTATCCATTCAAAGACATTCCCACCTATTCTAGCCATTGCTTGCAGCTTCCTAATAAGTCTCCCATGTGGAACAGTGTCAAACGCTTTCTGAAAGTCTAGGAATATGCAATCTGCCCAGCCCTCTCTTTCCTGTAAGATTCGGCTTACCTCATCATAAAATTCTAAAATGTGTGTTACTGTTGATCTACCTTCTCTGAAGCCATGTTGCCTCACTGACAAAAAGTTGAAGGATTCCAAGTGAAGAGAGATATGTATCCTTAGTAGTTTCTCCATAACTTTGCAAACTATGCTGGTCAAGGAAACTGGTCTATAGTTCAGAGCCGTATCCCTCCTTCCCTTTTTGAAGATAGGTATCACGTTTGCTTATTTCCAGCATCTTGGAATCTACCCTGACTCCAGTGACTTTTTAAATATGATACCCAGTGCCACTGATATTGAGTTTATGCATTTTTTAAGTACATGAGGGGATATATCATCAGGACCTGTAGCTTTATGAACATATAAATCCATCAGCGCTTTGCATACCTCTTTGGCTGTAAGGTTGATGTTCTCTAATACCGGACCTTGAGCTTCTATCTCTGCAATCTGAGGGGGTGGGGTATTTTCTACTGTAAATACTGACTGAAACCCCTTGTACAATTCTTTGCAGATCTCTTCATCTGTCTCAATGATGCTTCCATCCGCTCTCTTTAGCCTTAAATCCTGTTCTTTTACCTTCAGCTTTCCTCTGATAAAGCTGTGGAAAAGCTTGGGATTTTCTTTAGCCTTCCTGGTGATGTCCCTCTCATCGTCTCTCTCTGCCTCTCTCCTTTTACTTAGGTAGTCATATTTTGCTCTTTTGTAGGTTTGCTAGGCATTTATGTTTTTCTCCTCCTATACCTTTTCCAGCATTTGTCTCTCCACTCCTTAGCTCATTAACACTCATTATCGAACCATTTCTCTCTGGCATGAAATACACCTACTTTGGTGAAAGATATGCAGCAATCTACTATCTTCCCATATTTCTCACAAAAGATGTCATACATTTCTTGTACAGATTTGTTGTAAAATAAGGTTCTCCAGTCAATAACTGCAAAATTCTCCTTCATTTTGATGTAATCTCCTTTTGGATAGTTCCTCCTCATGTCCTCAGTGCCTCTACCCTCAGGCAGAATATCTTCAATGATATACTCCATCAACAACACACAGTGGTCACTTTTTCCAATTGGTGGTTCATACTCAATTTTTTCAATATCCAACACATTATCTGTGAATACTAGATCAAGTAGTGATGGCTCATCCCCACCCCTGGCCCTCGTTGGTTCCATTACATGTTGGTGTAGGAAATTCCCATGTATGCAATCTAGGAATCTTGCCCCGAATGAGTCCTCACCACTGTGTGGGTCAAGATTTATCCAATCTATCTCTTTATGATTAAAATCTCCCATAATCAAAATCCTACATTTTCTCTCCCGTGCCATGTTAACAACTGAGTTTATCCTAACCTCTGGAAGCATCCCTATATCATCCCCGTTTTTAAGAGTGGAGATACTAATAATGTTGAATATTATAGGCCAATATCTCTTCTCAGCATTCTGTCTAAAATACTTGAGAAGGTAGTTGCCACCCAGTTAATAAATTTCCTTGCATCAAATTGTCTATTATGTGAAGAACAACACGGTTTTCGGCCTAAACTTTCGACCGAGACGGCCCTACTTAAAATTACTGATAAAATTTATAGTAATATTGAAAATAAGAAAATATAACTTTTATTATTGTTAGATTTGTCTAAAGCATTTGACAGTGTACACCATCAAATTCTAATGAGAAAACTTTCCAAAGTTCATGTTGACTCATTTTGGTTCGAAAATTATCTGAAAGATCGAATTCAGTCAGTTCGAATGGGCTCGACTCTCTCTTCTTCTTTAGATATCAGTTTTGGCGTTCCTCAGGGTTCAATTTTGGGTCCTCTGCTTTTCCTAATATATGTTAATGATTTACCTCAATTTATAAGAGATTGCCTACTTGTTATGTATGCTGATGACACCCAGATTTAACAGTAATGGTCTTTTACTGAACGAAAATAAAACTAAATTCGTTATTTTTGGATCAAATCAATACCTGTCCGGCATTCCTGAGAACATCAGTATAAATTTCAACAATGTTTCACTCTTCCCATCTAATAAGGTTAAAAATCTAGGAGTTATTATGGACAGTACCATGACATTTAATTTTCATATCGATGAACTACATAAAAAAGTGAACGGGACCCTTATTTACTTGAACAGAGTCTATGAAAGATTCGAGCCTGATTGTAGGGTAATTGTAGTACAAACATTGATTTTAAGTATTCTCAACTACTGTCTGAGTGTTTGGGGTTCCACGACTAAGACCCAGATGTTACGAGTGAAAAGGCTCCAGAATTTTGCTGCAAGAGTTGCCATAGGGGGGGTGCATAAATATGATCATGTGACTCCCCTCTTTGAGAGATTGGGTTGGCTAAGGATGGACATGAAGTTCATATATAATATGTGTCTTTTAGTTTTTAAAATAAATCATTGGAATATTACCGGAATGGCTCTTCTCATTGCCAACAGTTAATCAAGTGCATATCAATAACGTCAACACCAGATATCAGAATTCTTGTTACGTGCCCAGAACTTCCACTGATATTGGGGCAAGAGCCTTCAATGTAATGGGCCCGAGACTTTGGAACTCTTTACCCGCAAACTTAAAAAGCTGCCAAACATTACCCTCATTTAAATCTCATCTTTTAAATCACCTACTTAAGTGATTTTAGTCTCATTATTATCCTCCCATTGGGTAGACGAAGTGTACGTATGCTTATTTTAATGTGTAAATATTTTGATTTTGTGCTTTGCAAATTTCATTTGTTTTATTTTGACATTTTACATTGTAATTTGTAATTAGATTAATTATCATGTAATAGCCATTTTTGATGGAATAAAGTTTTTGACTTTGACTTTGACTTTGACTTTATGACTTTTCTCATAAACTTCTAGCCTATTCTGGTTCCTTGGTAGGTTATATACAACAGTAATTATTATGCTCTCTGACCCAGTATTTATGCGAGCAACAAGAAATTCCTTGAACTAACTTTCTATAGCCAAGTTTATTTCTTCAACTTGAATCCTTTCACTTAAGAGCAGTGCTATCCCTCCACCAGTCCTCTCAGATCTTTCAACCCTTAATATTCTGAAGCCCTTAGGAAAAACTGTGACACTGTTTATGTCCTCACTCAACTTAGTCTCTGTAATTGCTACTATATCTGCCTTACTGTTGTGAATCCTATCTTTTAATTCTACTGCCTTACCAGCTAATCCATCAGCATTTGTATATGACAATCTTAATGAGGCCCCATCCCCTGATCTTCTGTCATTATCTTCTTTATCTCCCCTTTGTCTGGAAGAACTCTGAAATTAAAATTTTTCTTCTCTTCTTCATTTCTTTCCTCATTTAATCTTCTTGCCTCTTGCAACAAGTTTTTGATCTTTCCCATCTCTTCCTGTGTTCTGTATCATCTAATGAACACTTCTTTGAATTCTTGAAAGTCTTTTAGACTTTTTTTTCTCAACAATATTTCCTTACATGTTTCCCCTCTCTCAAAGGTTACTTTTGTTGGTCTCGGGTTTCCTTCCCTGGAATATATGCCTAGTTGATGAAAGTTTACAATATCCTCAGGACCACAAACTATTCCAAGCTTTCTTATCAGGTCTACAACCCTAGCTTCATTTTCTTCAAGTCTCCCCTACCATGTTGGCTCCTGGGATTCGCTTATGCCTGAGATTACCACTGTCTTCTCTTTATGAAGTGCCTGTTTCATCAGTGGGTTTGCCCTTTCCATCACAACGTCTTTCATTTTTTTCGATTACTGTCTCTTTATAGTCAACTGTTTGTATGTTTTCCAGTGCCACCACCTGTACAGCCTCTTTTACTGCCACATTCTCCTTTAGTGAATCAGCAAAGGAGGTTTTCATGGCATCATTTTCCATATTAAGCTCCTGGAACTTTTTTCTAAACTGTTCAATGTTTTCCTTAATCTGGACATTCCAAGCTGCAATCTCGTCTCTCTCAGAAGAGAGCAGTGAACTAACATCTAATTCATTTAGGTTGTCATTCAGCTGTTTGTTTTTATCTTCTTGTTTAGATATTCTGGTTTCTAGTTCACTCTTTTCCCCTTCCAGCTTCTTTATTCGTTTTTCTAGTTCCTTTCTCTCCTACCCTTGTGCTTTATTTGCTTCCTCCAAAAATCTTATTTCCTCTCTCAGTGTTTCATTCTCTTTCATTTCTCTATCCATATTCCGAATTTTATCATCAAGGCTCATAACCATTGCCTCTAAATCCTTGATTTTCTGTTTTAGTCTCCTAATAGGTACCCCTCCTCCCGACCTATGGGTGGGAGAGGTTTGGGACAGAGATGGCCTCATTTTTATATTCTCCCTCTCACAGAATATAGAAAGAAGAAGAGAAAGAGAAAAAAAGAGAGAAAAACTTTTATTTAAGCTTCACACAGAATGTTTATATCTTCATATAAGTGCTATTTAGTGACTCAATTTATCTTTTTTCTGGTAACACACATATTAACTCAAAAATTTGACTATGGTAATTTGAGGATAAAGAGAAAAAGAAAAAAATGCAACAAAAACAAAAGTCAAACCTGAAGGAAAGTTTGAATTTGTGTCTGAGGAGACACCCACCTGTACCTGCTATATATTCTTCTTAACTGATAAACTCACTTGCTAACCAAGATATGTTATCACAGGATCAGACTTTATATTTAACTCAATATATATACAAAATAAAAAAATAGTAAAAGAGAAAGCTAAAAGAAAAGAAAAAAATTGAAGAAAATAAGACAGCTGTACTACTTGGCAACTTAACTCAGTACTGTTGACAGGTGTATTTTTGGTATTTATTTAATTATTCAATTATTTCGTGTATCAAACTAGCTATCAAGTTAATATAAATAGGAAGGATACTGATTTTAACAATATATGGAACAACAGGATTAGGTGAACGTCTTAATAGCTCTCCCCAATTTACACAAAATATAGGTAATGTGATGTGATGGCTTCACCTCTGGCAACTCTTCTAAATTTCCTTCAAGGTAGAACAGGACAGCTTCTTCTCTTTCCCTTCACGAAAGTGTTCTCAATTTTTTCCTTTAATATTTTGGACAGTCTCGTCATAAAACAGATATAAGTTTTTTACTCACAATACTCTGCAGGATTTCTTATTTAGGGAAATTATGTATGATTTATGCACAATAGTCTTAGTCACTCAAAAACACAAGTAAGTTTAAGAGATACTGACTACTTGTGTACTGAATACGTAATTACCTAATTGTAATTACCTAATTGCGTTTACGGGAAAGAGCCCCCAGCTTGTATCTTCCTGTCTCCTGATCGGTTCCATTTTATACTTAGTGATACTTATCATACCTGTCCTTAAAACTATGGATTGAGATAGCTTTAACTACCTCTTAGCTTAGCCAATTCCAATTATCAACTACTCTTACACTGAAAAAGTATTTCCTAACATCCTGCAAACAAGTTTTCTTACGAAGCTTCAAACTAAGACCTCTAGTTCTAGAGCCAGCCATATCAAAATATTGATCCCTATCCACCCTTTCATAACCATGAAGGAATTTAAAGACTGTCACTATATCCCCCCTCAATCTTCTAGCTTCGACTGATAGTAAGTCTAATTCCCTCAGCCTCTCATCATAGCTGAGATTGCGTATTTCTGGCACCAGTTTCGTGGCATGTCTTTGAACTTTTTCAAGCTTAGCTATGTGCTTTTTCAAGTGTGGATTCCAAACGGGGGTTGCATATTCGAGTTTTGGCCTCACATAAGTTACATAAATATTTCTGAATATTTCCTTGTCCATGTGCTGAAGGTTACCTTTACATTTGATAAGAATGCATATGCTGCACTTACTATGCCATTTATATGTATCTCTAAAGACAAATCTGCCAGTATGTCTACTCCTAGATCTCTCTCATTTTCTGTCTCTTGAAGTTGTACTCCAGCCACCGAGTAGTCAAGTTTGGGCCTTCTTGCACTTGTACCCATTCTCATGACCTTACATTTTTGAAGTATTGAATTTCATTAGCCACTTTTCTGACCACTCATGCAGACTATTTAGATCTTCCTGAAGTTCTCTACCATTGTTCTCGTTTCTTACTTTCTTCACAGTCTTTGCATCATCTGCAAACATATTCATGAATGAATTTACTGACTCTGGTAGGTCATTTACATATACAAGGAACAAAGTGGCCCTAAAACTGAACCCTGTGGGACTCGACTACTAATTCTTCTCCATTCAGACACTGAGTGTCTTACTCTAACCCTCTGTTCCCTTCCTTCTAAGTAAGTTTTTATTTATTCCAAGACATTCCCACCTATTCTAGCCATTGCTTGCAGCTTCCTAATAAGTCTCCCATGTGGAATAGTGTCAAACGCTTTCTGGAAGTCTAGGAATATGAAATCTGCCCAGCCCTCTCTTTCCAGTAAGATTCGGCTTACCTCATCATAAAATTCTAAGAAGTTTGTTACTGTTCATCTACCTTCCCTGAAGCCATGTTGCCTCACTGACAAAAAATTGAAGGATTCCAAGTGAAGAGAGATATGTTTCCTTAGTAGTATCTCCATAACTTTGCAAACTATGCTGGTCAAGGAAACTGGTCTTTTGTTCAGAGCCATATCCCTCCTTCCCTTTTTGAAGATAGGTATCACATTTGCTTGTTTCCAGCATCTTGCAATCTCCCCTGACTCCAGTGACTTTTTAAATATGATACCCAGTGCCACTGATATTGAGTTTGTGCATTTTATAAGTACATGAGGGGATATGTCATCAGGACCTGTAGCTTTATGAACATCTAAAGCCATCAGCGCTTTGCATACCTCTTTGGCTGTAAGGTTGATGTTCTCTAATACCGGACCTTGAGCTTCTATCTCTGCAATCTGAGGGGGTGGGGTATTTTCTACTGTAAATACTGACTGAAACTCCTTGTTCAATTCTTTGCAGATCTCTTCATCCGTCTCAGTGATACTTCCATCCGCTCTCTTTAGCGTTAAAACCTATTCTTTTACCTTCAGTTTTCCTGTGATAAAGCTGTGGAAAAACTTGGGATTTTCTTTACCCTTCCTGGTCATGTCCATCTCAAAGTCTCTCTCTGCCTCTCTCCTTTTACTTAGGTAATCATTTCTTGCTCTTTTGTTGGTTTGCCAGGCATTTATTTTTTTTCTCCTCCTATACCTTTTCCATCATTTGTGTCTCCACTCCTTAGCTCTTTAACACTCATTATCGAACCATTTCTCTCTGGCATGAATTACACCTACTTTGGTGACAGGCATGCAGCAATCTACTATCTTCCCATATTTCTCACAAAAGATGTCATACATTTCTTGTATAGATTTGTTGTAAAATAAGGTTCTCCAGTCAATAACTGCAAAATTCTCCTTCATTTTGATGTAATCTCATTCCGGACAGTTCCTCCTCATGTCCTCAGTGCCTCTACTCTCAGGCAGAATATCTTCCATGATATACTCCATCAACAACACACAGTGGTCACTCTTTCCAATTGGTGGTTCATACTCAAATTTTTCAATATCCAACACATTATCTGTGAATACTAGATCAAGTAGTGATGGCTCATCCCCACCCCTGGCCCTCGTTGGTTCCATTACATGTTGGTGTAGGAAATTCCCATGTATGCAATCTAGGAATCTTGCCCCGAATGAGTCCTCACCACTGTGTGGGTCGTGATTTATCCAATCTATCTCTTTATGATAAAAATCTCCCATAATCAAAATCCTACATTTTCTCTCCCGTGCCATGTTAACAACTGAGTTTATGACTTCAATAGTACCTATATGACTCTCCTCATAAACTTCTAGCCTATTCTGGTTCCTTGGTAGGTTATATACAACGGTTATTATTATGCTCTCTGACCCAGTATTTATGCGAGCATCAAGAAATTTCTTGAACTAACTTTCTATAGCCAAGTTTATTTCTTCAACTTGAATCCTTTCACTTATGAGCAGTGCTATCCCTCCACCAGTCCTCTCAGATCTTTCAACCCTTAATATTCTGAAGCCCTTAGGAAAAACTGTGACACTGTTTATGTCCTCACTCAACTTAGTCTCTGTAATTGCTACTATATCTGCCTTAATGTTGTGAATCCTATCTTTTAATTCTACTGCCTTACCAGCTAATCCATCAGCATTTGTGTATAACAATCTTAATGAGGCCCCATCCCCTGATCTTCTGTCATTATCTTCTTTATCTCCCCTTTGTCTGGAAGAACTCTGGAATGAAAATTTATCTTCTCTTCTTCATTTCTTTCCTCATTTAACCTTCGTGCCTCTTCCAACTAGTTTTTGATCTTTCCCATCTCTTCCTGTATTCTGTATCGTCTAATGAACACTTCTTTGAATTCTTGAAGGTCTTTTAGACATTTTTTCCCCTCTCTCAAAGGTTACTTTTGTTGGTCTCGGCTTTCCTTCCCTCGAATATTTACTTATTTGGTGAAAGTTTACAATATCCTCAGGACCACAAATTACTCCAAGCTTTCTTATCAGGTCTACAACCCTAGCTTCATTTTCTTCATGCCTCCCCTACCATGTTGTTTCCTGGGATTCGCTTATGCCTGAGATTACCACTGTCTTCTCTTTATGAAGTGTCTGTTTGATCAGTGGGTTTGCCCTTTCAATCACAATGTCTTTCATTTTTTTGATTACTGTCTCTTTATAGTAAACTGTTTGTATGTTTTCCAGTTCCACCACCTTTACAACCTCTTTTACTGCCACATTCCCCTTTAGTGAATCAGCAAAGGAAGTTTTCATGGCATCATTTTCCATATTAAGCTCCTGGAACTCTTTTCTAAACTGTTCAATGTTTTCCTTAATCTGGACATTCCAAGCTGCAATCTCGTCTCTCTCAGAAGAGAGCAGTGAACTAACATCTAATTCATTTAGGTTGTCATTCAGCTGTTTGTATTTATCTTCTTGTTTAGATATTCTGGTTTCTAGTTCAATCTTTTCCCCTTCCAGCTTCTTTATTCGTTTTTCTAGGTCCTTTCTCTCCTACCCTTGTGCTTTATTTGCTTCCTCCAAAAATCTTATTTCCTCTCTCAGTGTTTCATTCTCTTTCATTTCTCTATCCATATTCCGAATTTTATCATCAAGGCTTATAACCATTGCCTCTAAATTCTTGATTTTCTGTTTTAGTCTCCTAATAGGTACCCCTCCTCCCGACCCATGGGTGAGAGAGGTTTGGGACAGAGATGGCCTCATTTTTATGTTCTCCCTCTCACAGAATATAGAAAGAAGAAGAGAAAGAAAAAAAAAGAGAAAAAACTTTTCTTTGAGCTTCACACAGAATTTTTATATCTTCATATAAGTGCTATTTAGTGACTCAATTTATCTCTTTTCTGGTAACACACATCTTAACTTAAAAATTTGACTATGGTAATTTGAGGATAAAGAGAAAAAGAAAAAAATGCAACAAAAACAAAAGTCAAACCTGAAGGAAAGTTTGAATTTGTGTCTGAGGAGACACCCACCTGTACCTGCTATATATTCTTCTTAACTGATAAACTCACTTGCTAACCAAGATATGTTATCACAGGATCAGACTTTACATTTAACTCAATATATATACAAAATAAAAAAAATGATAAAAGAGAAGGCTAAAAGAAAAGAAAAAAAAATGAAGAAAATAAGACAGCTGTACTACTTGGCAACTTAACTCAGTACTGTTGACAGGTGTATTTTTGGTATTTATTTAATTATTCATTTATTTCGTGTATCAAACTAGCTATCAAGTTAATGTAAATAGGAAGGATACTGATTTTAACAATATATGGAACAACAGGATTAGGTGAACATCTTAATAGCTCTCCCCAATTTATATAAAAAAAAGGTAATGTGATGTGATGGCTTCACCTCTGGCAACTCTTATAAATTTCCTTCAAGGTAGAACAGGACAGCTTCTTCTCTTTCCCTTCACGAAAGTGTTCTCAATTTTTGCCTTTAATATTTTGGACAGTCTCGTCATAAAACAGATGTAAGTTTTTTACTCACAATACTCTGTAGGATTTCTTATTTAGGGAAATTATGTATGATTTATGCACTATAGTCTTAGTCACTCAAAAACAAAAGTAAGTTTAAGAGATACTGACTACTTGTGTACTTACCTAGTTGTAATTACCTAATTGCGTTTACGGGAAAGAGCCCAAAGCTCGTATCTTCCTGTCTCCTGATCGGTTCCATTTTATACTTAGTGACACTTATCATACCTGTCCTTAAAACTATGGATTGAGATAGCATTAACTACCTCCTCGCTTAGCCAATTCCAATTATCAACTACTCTTACACTGAAAAAGTATTCCCTTACATCATGGAAACAAGTTTTCTTACGAAGCTTCAAACAATGACCTCTAGTTCTAGAGCCAGCCATATCAAAATATTGATCCCTATCCACTCTATCATAACCATGAAGGAATTTAAAGACTGTCACTATATCCCCCCTCAATCTTCTAGTTTCGAGTGATAGTAAGTCTAATTCCCTCAGCCTCTCATCATAGCTGAGATTGCATATTTCTGGCAACAGTTTCGTGGCATGTCTTTGAACTTTTTCAAGCTTAGCTATGTGCTTTTTCAAGTGTGGATTCCAAAAGGGGGCTGCATATTCGAGTTTTGGCCTCACATAGGTTACATAAATATTTCTGAACATATCCTTGTCCATGTGCCTGAAGGCTACACTTACAAATGATAAGAATGCATATGCTGTCCTTACTATGCCATTTATATGTATTTCTGGAAACAAATCTGCCAGTATGTTTACTGCTAGATCTCTCTCATTTTCTGTCTCTTGAAGTTGTACTCCAGCCACCGAGTAGTCAAGCTTGGGCCTTCTTGCACTTGTACCCATTCTCATTACCTTACATTTTGAAGTATTGAATTTCATTAGCCACTTTCCTGACCACGCATGCAGACTATTTAGATCTTCCTGAAGTTCTCTACCATTGTTCTCATTTTTTACTTTCTTCACAATCTTTGCATCATCTGCAAACATATTTATGAATGAATTTACAGACGCTGGTAAGTCACTTACATATACAAGGAACAAAAGTGGTCCTAAAACTGTACCCTGTGGAACTCAACTACTAACTCTTCTCCATTCAGACACTGAGTGTCTTACTCTAACCCTCTGTTCCCTTCCTTCTAAGTAAGTTTTTATCCATTCCAAGACATTTCCACCTATTTTAGCCATTGCTTGCAGCTTCCTAATAAGTCTCCCGTGTGGAACAGTGTCAAACGCTTTCTGGAAGTCTAGGAATATGCAATCTGCCCAGCCCTCTCATTCCTGTAAGATTCGGCTTACCTCGTCATAAAATTCTAATAAGTGTGCAACTGTTGATCTACCTTCTCTGAAGCCATGTTGCCTCACTGACAAAAAGTTGAAGGATTCCAAGTAAAGAGAGATATGTTTCTTTATATATATATATATATATATATATATATATATATATATATATATATATATATATATATATATATATATATATATATATATATATATATGATAGTGACACCAGAACAGACAAAAAAAAAAAAAAACAGCCCTCATCAGGTCTGGGCACGATGAATATGCAAAATAAAGAGAAACAGAAATGGAGAGTGTAATGACTTGTCAGATGTGAAGGGATAATATGAGGTGGGTAATGAATATCCAAGAATATTCAGTGTTGATATAGGCATAGAAAAAAATAGTAGTTTCTCCATAACTTTGCAAACTATGCTGGTCAAGGACACTGGTCTATAGCTCAGAGCCGTATTCCTCCTTCCTTTTTTGAAGATAGGTATCACATTTGCTTGTTTCCAACATCTTGCAATCTCCCCTGACTCCAGTGAATGTTAAAATATAATACTTAGTGCCACTGATATTGAGTTTGCGCATTTTTTAAGTACATGAGGGGATATGTCATCAGGACCTGTAGCTTTATGAACATCTAAATCCATCAGCGCTTTGCATACCTCTGTGGCTGTAAGGTTAATGTTCTCTAATACCGGCCCTTGAGCTTCTATCTCTGCAATCTGAGGGGGTGGGGTATTTTCTACTGTAAATACTGACTGAAATTCCTTGTTCAATTCTTTGCCGATCTCTTCGTCTGTCTCAGTGATGCTTCCATACGCTCTCTTTAGCGTTAAAACCTGGTCTTTTACCTTCAGTTTTCCTGTGATAAGGCTGTGGAAAAGCTTGGGATTTTCTTTAGCCTTCCTGGTGATGTCCCTCTCATAGTCTCTCTCTGTCTCTCTCCTTTTACTTAGGTAGTCATTTCTTGCTCTTTTGTTGGTTTGACAGGCATTTATGTTTTTCTCCTCCTATACCTTTTCCAGCATTTGTCTCTCCACTCCTTAGCTCTATTACACTCATTATCGAACCATTTCTCTCTGGCATGAATTACACCTACTTTGGTGACAGGTATGCAGCAATCTACTATCTTCCCATATTTCTCACAAAAGATGTCATACATTTCTTGTACAGATTTGTTGTAAAATAAGGTTCTCCAGTCAATAACTGCAAAAAGCTCCTTCATTTTGATGTAAACTCCTCAGTGCCTCTACTCTCAGGCAGAATATCTTCAATGATATACTCCATCGACAACACACAGTGGTCACTCTTTCCAATTGGTGGTTCACGCTCAATTTTTTCAATATCCAACACATTATCTGTGAATACTAGATCAAGTAGTGATGGCTCATCCCCACCCTTGGCCCTCGTTGGTTCCATTACATGTTGGTGTAGGAAATTCCCATGTACGCAATCTAGGAATCTTGTCCCGAATGAGTCCTCACCAGTGTGTGGGTCATGATTTATCCAATCTATCTCTTTATGATTAAAATCTCCCATAATCAAAATTCTACATATTCTCTCCCTTGCCATGTTAACAACTGAGTTTATGACTTCAATAGTACCTATATGACTTTCCTCATAAACTTCTAGCCTATTCTGGTTCCTTGGTGGGTTTTATACAACAGTTATTATTATGCTCTCTGACCCAGTATTTATGCGAGCAACAAGAAATTCCTTGAACTAACTTTCTATAGCCAAGTTTATTTCTTCAACTTGAATCCTTTCACTTATGAGCAGTGCTATCCCTCCACCAGTCCTCTCAGATCTTTCAACCCTTAATATTCTGAAGCCCTTAGGAAAAACTGTGACACTGTTTATGTCCTCACTCAACTTAGTCTCTGTAATTGCTACTATATCTGCCTTACTGTTGTGAATCCTATCTTTTAATTCTACTGCCTTACCAGCTAATCCATCAGCATTTGTGTATAACAATCTTAATGAGGCCCCATTCCCTGATCTTCTGTCAATATCTTCTTTATCTCCACTTTGTCTGGAAGAACTATGAAATGAAAATTTATCTTCTCTTCTCCATTTCTTTCCTCATTTAACCTTCTTACCTCTTCCAACAAGTTTTTGATTTTTCCCATCTCTTCCTGTGTGTAATTATCTAATTGTAATTACCCAATTGTGTTTATGGGAAAGAGCCCAAAGCTCGTATCTTCCCGTCTCCTGGTCGGTTCCCTTTTGTACTTAGTGATACTTATCATACTTGTCCTCTATCATAACCATAAAGAAATTTAAAGACTGTCACCATATCCCCCCTCAATCTTCTAGCTTCGAGTGATGGTAAGTCTAATTCCCTCAGCCTCTCATCATAGCTGAGATTGCGTATTTCTGGCACCAGCG